>BROE01000018.1:3712397-3768006 GCA_036571765.1 Plecoglossus altivelis | reverse complement strand
CCTCTCTCCCCTTTCTCACTCTCCCCCTCCCTCTCCCCCTCCCTCCCTCCCTCTCTCTCCTCCATCTCCCCTCTCTCCCCCCCTGCCCGCCCTTTCCCGCCTCTCTCTCTCTCTCTCCCTCTCTCTCTCTCTCTCTCTCTCTCTCTCTGATTGTGTTCAGTTGAGACAACCCACTCATTAAAAAAAGATTTGCAACTCTATCCCTTCCATTTCTCTCTCTATCTTTCCATTTTTCCCTCTCATTCTATTTCTCACTCAATTTCTCTCTCTATCTGTCTCTCTCTCTCTCTCTCTCTCTCTCTCTCTCTCTCTGTGTATACATGCATGGCCATCTGCTGGGAGTTTCAAAACAGACGGTGGCTTCGGTCATAATCTAGTTTGAAACAATGATAGTAAAAAAGTCCCCCAAAAATCATGTTGCTTCAATTATAGTCAAATCTAGATTTAAATGATCAATGAGTCAATTATAGCAAATGTTTCATTAGATGTTTAAATTGCGTTTTTCCATTACAGGCCAAGGTAGGATACAAAAGCAACTCTTGGCATCGTTGTTAAACAGCATTCCTCATTTCACACCAACTCATATCCATGGCAATTCCTGTCAATCGTATTGGCCAATCTCCCCAACATCAGCACGGTAATGTTTGCTATTACGCTATTCCTGTGGGCCTCGTTCTGGTGGTGTACAACTGGTACAATCACCATAGAGATGAGGGGGACAGGATTGGACAGGATTGGGTGTCAGAGATAAATCAAGTGTGATTGGTTGGCACCTGGATCCTGGCCTGTTCCTGTTGCGCTACACCCAGCATCTACCAGGTCTGGGGAAAACCTCAAGGGCAAAGACCAGGAAACAATTACGCCAAATAATTGGGCACAAGTGAATTCCAGCTCGTAGTGAACGTTAGTCTGTTTCAATTGGAATGTTAGTAAATGGTTAGCTGTGTGATTACCAAACAACAGCAATGCTAGCCTTGTCAACTTGATGCTTTCTACTCGACAGTGACAAGGTGGTTGCGGGGTATCCATCGAGGAGATGGCTATGAGACAAACTGCTAATCAATGAGGGCTGGCGTTCAGCTACCTGACCCTGAAGTCTATTTAACCTTCAGACATCAAACCACACTCCTTCCAATCACTGACTGTGCAACATGAAACTGCCGGCACTGCATTTTATTAAAGCTCTTTTTTGTAACGTCGGTCCCAATTTTATCTTATGCCCGTGGAGAGAGAATTTAATCTCCGGTCGTAATGATCCTTTTTGTTGTTTGTTTATTTGCATTAAGTAAGTAACAAAGTAATTATGCAGGAGTTTAACTTACGCAATAGTAGTTTTACCAAAGAATAAACACAATTTGTCTATTTGCTCAAATTGAGAGGATGTTCTGTATTGCACACATGCACGCAAACACACGCACACGCACAAATGCACACACAAATGCACACACACACACACAAATGCACACACACACACACAAATGCACACACACACACACATAGGCCAGCTTCTAGTTTGCTTGTTGAGGATTTCCAGGACATTAGCAGGCAGCCATGTGTGCTGGGTGAATGGCTGTGACCTGACCACACAAGGACAGACCTGGGATCAGACCTGTGATCAGCACCAATGAGCCAAAGAACATGATGGGACTGCCGCGTGCAAACAAGTAAACACACACACACACACTAAACACACATGCTAAACACACACACACACTAAACACATGCACGCACTAAACATACACTCACACGCTAAACACACATATACTAAACACACACACACACACACACTAAACACACAGTCACATATCAAACGCACACTCACACACTAAATGCACAGTCACATTCAACACACACACACATTCAACACTCACACGCTAAACACACACACACTCAAACACTAAACACAAACACATATTAAATACACACACACTAAACACACAGTCATACATTGAACACACACACACTCACACATTAAATACACTCACACACTAAACACACTAAACACACTAAGCACAGAGTAAGCAGTTGCAAGATTTCTCATATTTTATAAGTCGCCATTGTTGGTTGTTTAACATTAGCCAACATGCAGAGCCACAATTGTGAAAATCTAAATACTTGACTAAAGACTGCCCCGACGTACCTGCCTTGTTGCATCATTTTAAACCATTGTCAACGCACACACACACACACACACACACACACACACACACACACACGCACGCACACACACACGCACACTTTGACAATTATGTTGAATCAAATTATTCATCAGTCAATATTATTTAATAGTATTGAGCTGTTTGAGGAAGTCCAGAGCTCAGAGTGGTGGATGAGACCCTGGGATCGTATCACATTCTGGAGAGGAAGGATGTTCTAAGGTAGAGGATCAGGTTAAGTCGGACTGCTATTCAATACCTTGGCTCGGACCAATCACGTTACTCTGTGCGCTGTGCTTAACTCTCCACGTTCATTGGTCAGATGCTATCCGTCATTCGTTTGCTTTTTCCGTCTGTTCCTATTCATTTCTTAGCGAAGCCTCCTTCTGTTCCCTCGTGTTCCGTCCGTCCGGCCGGCCGTCCCGCTCGTCCGTCCTCTCCTCTGGGCCGCAGGCCGTCTGAAAACTGTCTGGTTCTTCAAGTGGAGGACTTGACTCTGTGGTTGTTACAGTTCCCAGGACACTCATGCAGAAAAGACAGGAGCTTTAAATGATGCTCCGCTGGCTTGGTTCCCGTGCTCTCCCTCACGGACGTTCAACCGCTTTGATCACTCGTCTGTCTGTCTGTCCGTCCCCCTCCCCCAACCCCCCTCCCCCAACCCCTTGCAAAATGATCCAACAGCCCAAATGGTTTACGCGACTGGAAAAAAAAAACCACAGTAAAAACATCTAATCTCATCTTGTCAAATGTTCTGCATAAATCCTTTGTGTGCTCGTGTTCCTCCTCCTATAGAGGTTCCTTATGGAGGTGCCCTCAACACCATCAATAATCATGCGGAGAAAACCGTCCATTTAGCTGATTGGAGCGGCTAACTCAGGCAGAATAATTAGCGGGTGGGAGGGGAGGCGGGCGAGAGGGAGAAGGAAGGGAGAGTGCATGAGACCACATCCTTCCACTGCGAAGGGGTCTGGTCTAAAACGACAGCTCACAGGTGGTTTGCCTGCTACGCAGAGAAATCTTCCAGCCGACCATGACAAGAATTTCTCCATTCTCTCCACAAATCTAACAATTGCAAAGAGAGCAAAACACCAAAGAAAACATAATAGAACTATATCAAAACACCATGGCAGAACTCACCACTGAGAGAAATGTTTCATCATGCCTGGTCAATGGAGAACAGATGCTGTGGTCATTAACTGAAGCTGCATGCTAGGAGAGAAGCTCCCTTCTCCAGCTGGACAATGTTAGGTTCTTCTGGACATCATGTGGCTGGGCTAGGACCTGACCCAGGACCAGGAACACACGTACCAGGAAGCCAGGAAGTCCTCGCTGGACCCCCAGTACGGACCACCGTGTCCCCCCCCTCTCCCCCCCTCACTTCTGGCTCAGTGCTCTCTATTGCGTATGGTCGTTTCCTAAATCACCTGTATAAATAAATGCAGTGCATGGTCGTGGTCGTGGTCCCGTGGTCCAGAGCTTGCTGCAGCTGGTCCCGAGGAGCAAACACTGACATATCATCTGTTGGGTCTGCTAGTTTTATAGTCTGGCCCCTTGTGGCCCTTGTCTTGTTGCCTGCCTCTGTTTGCTTTCATGCTACTGTCGTTAAATGGTGACCACAGGAGAGCTGGGGAGTTCTAAGAAAGGGCTGAAGAGGGCTGAGAAGGTCTATGAAGGGCTGGGGAAGACTGGGGAAGGTTGGGGAGGGCTGGGGAGGTCTAGGGAGATGTAGGGAGATCTGGGGAGGGCTGCGGAGGTCTAGTGAGGGCTGCGGAGGTCTAGGGAGGGCTGGGGAGGTCTAGGAAGGGCGAGGAGGTTTAGGGAGGGTTGGGGAGATCTAGGAAGGGCTGGGGAGGGCTGGGGAGGTCTAGGGAGGGCTGAGGAGGTCCAGGGAGGGCTGCGGAGGTCTAGGAAGGGCGGGGAGGTTTAGGGAGGTCTAGGAAGGGTGGGGGAGGTTTAGAGAGGGTTGGGGAGATCTAGGAAGGGTTGGGGAGGTTTAGGGAGGGTTGGGGAGATGTAGGGAGGGCTGGGGAGGTCTAGGGAGATGTAGGGAGGGCTGGGGAGGTCTAGGGAGATGTAGGGAGGGCTGGGGAGGACACACACACTACTATCATCAGCTGTATGGAGACGAGAAGTGTGCAGTAAGGTTTTAACAATTCCCCTGGATCATGACACGGCACCTGCCAGCCTGCATCGCTGCCTCCAGCAGAGAGAATCCGTTAGAATAGAGCTGCTTCAGTGTTCTGTGAGGAGCAGTGTGAGGGTGTGTGGGTCGGGTCACTATAAGTACACTCAACCACATCAGGCTGGTCCTGAGCTAGTCACTGAGCTGCTACACAGCTCCCCTGTGCCAGCAGGACTGTCCGAAACAGAGGCAGAAGATCGAACGCCTTCCTCCCCGGGAGCCATAACTCCAGCAGTCCTCTTCCTCCTCCCTCCCACTTGCTCCCTCCCCCTCCCTCCCTCCCCCTCCCCTCCGCCCAACACAAGCTCCTGGGACAGGGTCAAAGTGGGGTCAAAACAAGGGCCTCGTACCTGCCTGCCTCCCTCCAGCTCCCACAGATGTGCCATTACGATGACTCACGACACGCGGAACGAGCTCACACTTTTTGGAGCAAAGCAACTCAATACGTGGGGAAATAAAGCTTATATGATGAAGTGTACACGGCTTTGTGCTTCTCGTTTGGCTTCCTGCTGTGATGTCATTGGGATTCATCGCCGTTGTCCGTCAGAGGAATTCCGCGACGTAAAATGCGACGTGACCAGGACTGCAGTCTTGTGATAGCATTCACAACGTCCCCCTCCGCGACTCACAGACACGACCACACACGCACTGTAAATGTATGTTTGACTACAAAAACGATGGAATGGAACAAGGGCAACCAGAACATTCTTTATGGCCACAGACTGCAGACGCATAATCATCCATCATACAGCCTCTTTAAGAGAGAGAGAGAGAGACAGAGAGAGAGAGAGAGAGAGAGAGAGGAGAGAGACAGAGAGGAGAGAGAGAGAGAGAGAGGAGAGAGAGAGAGCTAATGAACATATAACTAATGCATTTAGCAGAACATTAAGAGCGATGCAGTACAAGATGGAGGATCTTTCCAGAAGTAACAGCCTGCTTTCCTGCCCTCCTGCCACAAAACATCCAAACATGCCTTCAACCACAGTCACTGACAGATCTCGTCATTAGTTGGATCGAAAACAATTTGATGTCTGCTAAATGTACAGTGTTGAGCCCATGTGATTACATGCCCTGTTTAATAATGAGGTCAGCATTTCGGAGGGCTGAACACTCCTTTATTGGAAGCCTTTTTCGTCAAGGATATTTCACCTTTAAATGAACTCAACTTTCTTGAAACATCACTTGGTATTATGCATACTTGGTTTATAAATTTGTCAACTTGATCCGTGTAGCTGACGCCTCAAATATAGTTCTAGAATCTCATCTGTAGTGTAATAATGTCACTAGAACATAATCCTTCATACTGTCACAGAATCCGTTTGGCTGTGTCGTGGGAATTCTATAGACAAAGAAGGCATGTAATGCCTTCAGCAAGTTTCACAAGCACATAACAACACCTCCATATACCTTAAGAATGTTGTACTAAACTTGATATTCTTCTCAGCCAGCAGTGTGTCCATGCTGGTTCTCTGGCAGCAGTTACAATGAGCTCTGCCTTTGGCAGTAGCAAGAAAGCTCCACCACAACCCCTGGGCCTCCCTCTCTCCACCCTGCCCACAGACCTGGTCTACCCTGGGCCTCCCTCTCTCCACCCTGCCCACAGACCTGGTCTACCCTGGGCCTCCCTCTCTCCACCCCACCCTGGGCCTGGTCTGGACATGCAGGACCTGCATGATGATGAGCCCAGGCTCCCTGGGCCTGGTCTCTCTCCCTGGGGGATACTGGATGTGAGGAACATGTTCTCTCAGTGGAGAACAGGGTACAAGAGGGCCAGAACCCTCTTCATCCTTCTGAGCTCTCCTTCCCTCACATATCTGGGTTTAGGGGGAACATTGTTGGCAATGACCAGCAGAGTGGTTCTGATATTGGACCCCAAATCATCAGACGCCATACAGTTCTGGTCATTCGTCATCTGGTCATTGGTCAGATTCCAGAGAGAGTCCGTCCAATCATCTGCCTCTGAAAAACCCGAATTCAGAGGTTTATTTTACCAACAAAAATGGTTGCGAATTCACAATCTAAAAAAAAGAGCATTTTATCTTGCATGTAAAGCCGGAATTTAATATTAAAGATGGCATGAAGATAAATTAAATGTAGTTACAAAACCTCTGGTTTCCATGACAAAGTTATCAGGGGGGCTGTTAAATGCTTGATAGGACTGTTTGCTCGCGCATCAATTTTACTCATCCCTTTGAACCTCTGGAATGTGACCTGAACAGTGAAGGCTCTATCGGTCAGGCTTAACGTACTCTGAGCATAAAGGTACCAATGAATGTGACAACACAAAAAGAACTCTGCTGTGAAAAACGCACGTTCTCCTGAAGTCTTGGCCGATGTCCACATTTCAACATATTACTCACATAGGATTTGTGAGGGGTGAATAGCACTCCTCCCCCTCTTTTAGTACGGAAACCATATTTCTTGTTTTTAGAAGTTGGGATTTCTGTAACTGTTCGCAGGTGAAGCCATGTTCTGTACTTGGCAGTCGGAACACACATGTGGTGTCCGCTCTCTCCCCGCACGCTCTTCCGTCTTTGCTGCAGTGCATGTTGGGACACGGTTTCCATGCAGAGACCGTCCATCTCTCCGGCAGGGTCTTCCTGTAAGTGTGAGCAGCAGGGCACTGGGGGCAGTGACCTCCACCCGCCCCCCCGCACCACCTCCACCCTCTGCCCCGCCTCTACACGCACACACAGACCCCCCCCCCTCCCCCCCCCCCCGGCTCCACACGGACCCCCTGCCCCCTCACCCCGCCAACCCTGTCCCCCGTTATGCCTCCTTGCCCCCCCCCCCCCCTGACTCCCACACACAGATTGTGAGTCCTCTGTCCCAACAAAGCCAAGACTTCTCCAAAGGGAGGCTGGAGTTTCCGGAGATTCAGAGCGTGAGCGGACTGGACGTTGCAAAAGTAACAAATTGTTTGATATCCTTCCAGTCGATTTGATGAAAACCATGAAAACCACAACAGTTCCAAGGTTCAGACTGGCTGAAACCTTCCTGAGGAATTTCTCTTCTGAGTATCCGTGCTGCGTGAGATGACTTTGCTTTTTGCTGAATAATCATGAAGACCGGAAAGTGATATGTACGTCTGTGTCCGGGGGTGGGGGGAGGGAGGGAGGGAGGGAGGGAGGAGGGATGGGGGAGAACACATGTTCGACATGCAGCCTCCTCAGCACTGCAGCCACCTTGCATCTCCAACATCAACTGAAGACATCAAATACAACCTCGTTTCTATTCCCGTCTTGTTTGATCGCCGTTGGAGCGGAGAACTTGTGTTTGCTTCCTTCGTTTTCCTCCTCCTCCTCCACTTTGCTCCGTTTATTATCAGGCTGGAATCTCTGGCAGTCCCGGACCACGTCCGTTCCAGTTCTGACGCACCACGCAGCAGAGGCGGGGGAATGGGGAGTGGCCTCCGGTCAGTATTCCGGAACTCTCAAGGGAGGATGTAGGAAGTGGATTCATTGGCGTGTCCTGGAGATCAATATAGGAAAGCCTTCCGAATTTCAACAGTGTAACTGAATCAACTCAGTCCCCCCTCCCCTCACACACACACACACACACACACACACAACACACTACACCACCCACACCACACACACACTTCTTCACCCACGCCAACATCTTTTATGGTAGGTGAGAAGTGGGTGGAGCTAGCGCAAGGCCGCATCTGTCAGGATGGTCAGATGGGGAGAGTTCGACTTTAGATTCTCCCAGATCAATATCCATCAACACGGTTTTTTCCCCCCTAAGTGTTAAAGGCTGATTACCTTAATGAGGGCCAAACACAGTTACAGTGCTCAGGCATGCATTAGCGGGCTTTCAGCGGTTCTGACCAACTTATGCTGTGGCTTCGCTTCGACTGGTACAGTCAATACAGAACACATCTCCGAGATTTGTTCGTATGTGAAACGGCTCAATACGGAATCCAAGCCTACTCTCAAACCGTTGTCTGTCTCAAAATGTATAATACAATACAGTGTTCAAGTAATAATACGGTATTAAGCATACCTCGGAATGACATTACACAATACAGTCTGATGGAATATAATAGGTTGTACAAAATGGGTCAATAGTAATTCAGTTTATTCATTCATGAAAGTATGCACCCTCGATCTCTCTGTCAATTGACTTCCCTGTAAAACAAGACAGCCTCATCACTCTCAATTAAGCTTCGGTTGAACAAAAAAATCTCCACGATCCTGTCAGTCCAGTTTAGTTCAGTCGCCCTCTTGCGGTACATTCTACAGCGCGCTAAGCCGAGTGCTTGGTGAGTCATTAGGAGGGAGAGTGAAGACAATCAGACACTCGCTCACTTTTACAAGCTCTGAACAAACAGCATCCTATTAGGCACGTGTTTCAATACAAGGCTGTTTGACTTGCGACACGTTTAACCGTTTCGCTTTTGAGATCTCGTCGGAGTTACCCATGGAAATGAGTGGAAGTTCATTTAACCTGCGATTCACTCTGCAGGTGAAGGGGTGAGAGAGAGAGAGAGAGAGAGAGAGAGAAATAGAGGGGGGGGGCGAGGGGGGGGGGAGAGCAAGCGAGAGAGAAGTGAGACTCGAGGTGAGCTTCAGATATTTCCTGCACACATCGCGGGAGTCTACTGCTGCAGGAGTCACAGTGGTGAACGTGCCCCTCTTGTAGTCGTGCACGACTCTCGCCTCCGCAGTGCACTGCTGGCTAGCGCTTAGTACAGTACTGTCGGTCTGCGCGTGGACGCGGCACGCACAAGAGACCTGCCAAAGCGACGCACCTCACTTCAAATGTCCCGGACGCCACAGAGAAACGAGGAGCATGGGAAATGAGCTGCGGGGGTCATCGATAAAATAATCTTGTCTGTGGAATTAGGATGAACAGTTTGTCTTCAGTTACCCACTTTGCGTGTTTTACTTAGTGCAGTCTGTTTGTTTATGACACTCTCGGAAAGCGAAGCAAGATGAGAACCGTATCGCTGCTGCTGGTGTTTATGGTGGTGAGTGGACTTCCTTTATTTGATTCGTGGAGATGTTTGTTCTTGCATGTCTGCATTTTCCTCTAAAACGAAGGGTATTTTTTTCCCTCGTATTTGTTTAGGTACAGATAGTTGAGTCGTGTTGAAGCGACTTGCTTTAGTCGTGTCCCGCGTATTTCTCAAAGTGCCAGTGAAGTGATGGTCTTTAATTAGCACCATATCTGAGATTGGCTAATGCCACCATCTCATAGTATGACGGTAATTGTCATGGAAGCCTTATCATCGTTCGCAAATCAAAATACGAACATAATTTAGTAAAACCAGATATCAGGTAATCTGTACAGTGTGATTCGTGGACTGGGAGATAGAGACTGTGACTGCGTCTAACAGTAGGGACAGGTGCGTACTATAATCCAGAGTTGTAGTTCCCCTGAATGATCACATGTTCATTGCCCCTTTGCATACAATTTGATATTTTGTACCGAAATATCCGTCAATACACATATTCAGTATCATAAGTTTTGAGTCCCGCTCAGAAGTGATCAGTTTCATTGGGAGTTATCAGTCCGTGTGTTTTAGATGATAGCCATAATTGAGACAATAAAGTACCCAATCATAGATAATGGTCGTGATGACCGTGATGAAGATAACGGCGGGGATGATTGAAGACGATAAGGATGACGTTAGGTATCAGTCTTACAGTGAACCTCGTGCTGTGTCCAGGGCAGCTGGCACACCGAAGCGCGCTCTCTCACAGTCCATATGAGGAGCTCCGCGCGACTCGGACCAGGCTGTTATGACAGCTGCTTTACGGCAGGCTGCAACTGCTGCCCACTTCTGGAGTTCGATTGAGAAATAAACGTTCTAATTGACTATGAAATTGAAAGACTACAAAACACACAGGCCAAGCTTGGGTGACCTTGTGCATGTGGATGTATATAGGCGTGTGTATCTCACACACACACACAAACACACACACACACACACCCACACACCCACACACACACACGCACACCGGAGACTGAAGGCTTGGACAACATTCTTAGTTTATATTCACACTCATGTTTTACCCACACCCACAACCACATTTAAATCAAAAAGGTTTGGGAGCCACCGCTTTAATGGCTATGTGGATATGAGAAGGTATTGATGTGTTTTTGGCAGAGCTCTGGGTGAGTCGAGGAGAAGGAGATGTGACGGAAAGATATGGGAGGTGATGAGATTATGAGGAAGGTAGAGAATATCACTGGTGGCCTGGGAAGAAGAGAGTGATACGGGGATGTATACACAGAGAGCTGAAGGGAGGTATACAGACAGAGAGAGAGAGAGAGAGAGAGAGAGAAAGATGGGAGAGATGGGAGAGAGATACAGAGAGAGAGATACAGAGAGAGAGAGGGATGGGAGAGAGATACAGAGAGATATACAGAGAGAGAGAGAGAGAGAGAGAGAGAGAGATGGGAGAGAGATACAGAGAGAGATATACAGAGAGAGAGAGAGATGGTAGAGAGAGAGATGGGAGGGGGGCCTCTCATTGCATCTGTTTTTGAATGAAAACAGGGGCAGAGAGGGGAGGGGGGAGTGAATGAGAGCAGGCATCTCAGAAAGCAAGAATGGTGAAGAAAAGAGGACATTTTCTGTGCGATGCCAAAGTCGTGAAACATGAAAGCATTTTGGGCCCATTTTTGTCCCATGAAGCTAATGTTGCCGAACTTGATGTGGTTTGTGTCTCTCATACTTCCATTGATATATTGTACTGTCTCCTGCATACTTCTGTTTTCTGTGGTGTTCATCGTTAAGCTTTAGCTGACATAGCTTATAAATGTGTATGTATATCAGAGAGTTAGGGAGAAATAAGTGACAACTTAGTCAACTTACACCAGTCAAGAGATGAGAAAGAGAAAGGGAAAGAGAGAGAGAGTGAGAAAGAGAAAGAGACAGAGAAAATGAGAAAGAGAGAGATTGATAGAGATTGATAGAGAAAGGAGGAGGAAACATGCATAAAAATGAATAATTAGAGGGAGGGAGGAGATAAGCCTTAGGCTGTCATTGGTAGGAAGGGTGTGTGTGTGTCCTTGCTGTGTATGTATTAGAAAGCCATAGAGGAATGGAAGGAGAGAGATAGAGGGAGAGAGAGAAGAGAGAGAAATGGGAGAGAGATACAGAGAGAGAGATACAGAGAGAGTGAGAGCAGAGAGAGAGCAGAGAGAGAGAGAGAGAGAGAGATAGAGAGAGCAAAGAGAGAGCAGAGAGAGAGGGGAGAGAGAGAAATGGGAGAGAGATACAGAGAGAGAGATACAGAGAGAGTGAGAGCAGAGAGAGAGAGCAGAGAGAGAGAGAGATAGAGAGAGCAAAGAGAGAGCAGAGAGAGAGGGGAGAGAGAGAGAGGGTGGTAGGCTTGATGTGTGCAGTCCTAGCAAACAACTACACTGGAACATAGCAGTGTTGCAATGTTAAGTGCTCATTAGGACAGTATCAAGACCAGATATTTCAAGTCCAGCGGGTGAACTGCTCTGGAGGAACTTGGCAGTCTGAGCAGACAAACAGTGATGCTAACCTTACTAGGGGCCCCTCTGCCTCCAAACTGACCACTCCGTCTCCTCTGAGGACAACTGAGGCTGGCCTCAGAGAGATAAGCTGTGCAGAGCCCTCCCACCTGGGGCCGCGGCTCAGACACAAAACACACAACACGCCGAAATACTACATCCTGGGGATGAAACCACACGCTAGAGATCCGAAATGGAGGCCTGTTCACTGAGGCTGGGTGCTGGAGGGAGGCTGAGGGGAAACGAGAACCGTCCTCTCTTCCTGTATCTGTGTGATGTTCTGGAAGCTGTCACTTGGACCATGACCATTAGGCTGGGGGCATGTTCTACAGTGTGCACATGGGTTTCATGGCTGTTGGTTTGAAGTGCGGGTGTGTGTGTGTGTGTGTGGGGGGGGGAGGCGGCGAGTTTCTGTAGTTTGGGGAGCTACTTTGAACACACAAGCAGCGCTTGCCCAGTTTGGTGACGAGAGAATGATTTATTACAGCTTGTGATGGGGGTTATCGGAGAGAAAAAACTTGACATGCTACATTTCAGAGTGTTCGCACCTCTACTGCTGTGTGTGTGTCAATGTGTGTGTGTCTCTGTGTGTGTGTGTGTGTCTCTGAGTGTGTGTCTGTGTGTGTGTGTGTGTCAATGTATGTGAGTGTGTGTCTCTCTGTGTGTGTCAATGTATGTGTGTAGTCCAGAGTGTGTCTGCGTGTGTGTAGTCCAGTGTGTGTATGTGTGTATGTCTGTTTGTGTAGTCCAGAGTGTGTCTGTGTGTGTAGTCCAGAGTGTATCTGTGTGTGTGTGTAGTCCAGAGTGTGTCTGTGCGTGTGTAGTCCAGAGTCTGTATGTGTGTCTGTGTGTAGTCCAGTGTATATCTATGTGTCTGTGTGTAGTCCAGTGTATGTCTGTGTGTGTGTGTGTAGTCCAGAGTGTGTCTGTGTGTAGTCCAGAGTGTGTCTGTGCGTGTGTAGTCCAGTGTATGTCTGTGTGTGTGTGTGTAGTCCAGAGTGTGTCTGTGTGTGTGTAGTCCAGTGTATGTCTCTGTGTGTGTGTAATCCAGATCCCGTGTGCGTTGCCGAGCGCCTGGCGTGTAACCTGCTGTCTCTGTCCTGGTCTGCGGCAGGTGGGGTTGGTCCTGGGTTCCAAGACGGAGAGGGCCGTGCTGCAGCCGTGTGACTCGGGCCAGTACACCCTGGGTGGGGAGTGCTGTGAAGAGTGCCCACCAGGGGAGGGCATGGTGCAACCCTGCGGAGCATCCCAGACCGTCTGCGCCCAGTGCATGGACAGTGAGTAGCATGGACGCAAACACAAACACGCAGGGGCCAACGGGTTCCTACTGGGCTGCGTGCGTCGCACTGAGACACGTGCGCAAGCCAGCCCTCATCCATAATGCACAGATCCACCGTGTTCGCCCGTCCAGCTCTGCTACCCCGGCGCTGAGAAAGCGAAGGGAACAGAACGAGCGAGGCCAAATCCAACGCTGTGGACTCATTTCTTCCGTTTACTGTAAAAGACAAAACAAGAAAACGTCTGTGACTTGACTGGGTATGTGTGGGACTCGTTTTGCTTCAGACATTCCGCTGGTGCTTTTGATGTACGCTGGGTACAAATGTGTTCACTTACAGGCCAGGCTGTGAAACATTAGCTTTGATTCCAGGGGAAGATGGGACGGGACTGGGCGGGGCGGGAAGGGACGGGACTGGGCGGGGCGGGGCGGGGCGTGGCGTGGCGGGCGCCGGCAACATGGTGTCTCCGAGCGGGAGAGCTCCTCACTAACAAACTTGTGCCCCTCATCCCAGACGCTTTCACATTCTCTCAGCCTCTCCGGTGCCCTTTAAGACGCTGCCCTACATAACCCTGACAGAACGCAGAGTCAAAGTCAAACAAATACTTCATATAGGTTACACCCGGGGTGAGAGACCAGAATTGGCCAACCTTCGATCGATCCTTCGCCTAGACGGAGCTTGATCCTTCTAAGACCTCTTTTTAAAAGACGTCCTTTAAAAAACCCTCACCGCATTCTTCCACGTCGGAAAATAACGAACGATGCAATTTTGAGTGCTCACTGTCTTCAGTTTTTACCACACACTTGACCTGGTTGCTGGCACAGAATGCGAAAAGACCATTTAAACCCCAGTGATTGATTGAGAGCTACATGCTGGATATCGATTTCTTTTTTGAAGCGTGCGATTGGTTGTACCTCCAGCCACGCAAGAAGGACCCTAAAACGACGGAAGAGGAGAAACAGAGATGGCCGTGGACGTAACTAGGAGGATGGAAATGACTCCCAAACGATCAGTCAAGTGATGGATCGCGATAGGACGTTAGTTTGGGGAAACAGAGATCGGTTCTGAATCTTAGGCGAGTGCGTCTGGAGATGGACTTGGAAGCGCATCTTATCTCACATTCATGGCATATTTTCTGTAGAAGCCGGCAAGTATAGGCGCTTAAGCAACTCTCAGTGCTGACTGTATCTGCTTGGCTGCAGGGTACAGTCTGAGTCTGGCTGTCAGCCCTCCCCGCCCCCCCCACCCCCCACCACCACCTCCACCATCTCCCTCCGCCGACCCCACTGCACAACACTCCTCCTAACAGCCTGGGTGACTCATCCGCTGGTCTCAGCACCAAAGGGCAGGGCATGCTTCATTTATCATGCATAGGCGCTGCCATAGCGCTACATCAATGGACCTTTACTCATTTGATCCTGTTAATCGTGCCATATTGCAAAGCACATTGTGCCTCCAACGAAGAGCAATTATCCGGAGCTACCATACAGAAACAGTAGTCAGGGGCGTCGACGTCCAGCAATTAAGCTGAAATACCCGAAAGGTGTCCGGCAATTTCCACCGACAAGTCTATTTGTGTCTTGTTTTCGCTTGTTTTCCCTTGATTAAATTGTAATGTACCTGGTACACCTGAGAGTAGCAGGGATTCGCAAGCAGGTTTGGAGACAGACTCCAAAGAGCCTCTCAAATGGAATGCAGCGGAAGTAGCTGACCTTTATCTGAAAAACAAAAGCCATAGTGGCTCTTCCTCCTAAAGTGCAGGTATAAATATTTGAAACAAATGTAAAAAAAAAAAAAAAAATCTGTGCATCCATTTCCTGTTTCCTGGTAATTATGGGTGCTTCTTTATTTACCACTTCCCTAATACTTTACTTCCTGTAGGAGTGACCATCCCTTCCCCCATGGCCCCCATCCACACCGCCCCCACCCCCAGGTCTAGACATCTGCCAATGTCGGGGCTGAAATATTTATCAGCCTCTTCCTCCCATCTCAGCCCATCAAGGGACACAACATGAGCAGAGTCCTCAACAGAGTCCTTCTCAGTCGAGTCCTCCTCAGTAGAGTCCTCCTCAGTAGAGTCCTTCTCAGTAGAGTCCTCCTCAGTAGAGTCCTCCTCAGTAGAGTCCTCCTCAGTAAAGTCCTTCTCAGTAGAGTCCTCCCCAGTAGAGTCCTCCTCAGTAGAGTCTTCCTCAGTAGAGTCCTCCTCAGTAGAGTCCTTCTCAGTAGAGTCCTCCTTAGTGGAGTCCTCTCTCAGTAGAGTCTTCCTCAGTAGAGTCCTCCTCAGTAGAGTCTTCCTCAGTAGAGTCCTCCTCAGTAGAGTCCTCAGTAGAGTCCTTCTCAGTAGAGTCCTCCTCAGTAGAGTCCTTCTCAGTAGAGTCCTCCTCAGTAAAGTCCTTCTCAGTAGAGTCTTCAGTAGAGTCCTTCTCAGTAGAGTCCTCCTTAGTGGAGTCCTTCTCAGTAGAGTCCTCAGTACAGTCTTCCTCAGTAGAGTCTTCAGTGGAGTCCTTCTCAGTAGAGTCTTCCTCAGTAGAGTCTTCAGTAGAGTCCTCCTCAGTAGAGTCTTCAGTAGAGTCCTCCTCAGTAGAGTCTTCAGTAGAGTCCTCCTCAGTAAAGTCCTTCTCAGTAGAGTCCTCTTCAGCAGGGCCGCAGATTCAGGGAGGCTGCTGGTTGTGGATGACTGGGCAGGACCGGGGCTGGAGAGAGGACAGGCACCAATCAGGGAGGAAGCTCAGAAAGACCTACTGGCTGATTGGTTGTCAGGAGGAGAACGAGAAGCGTAGCTTGTCAGCCTGTGATTTGTGATGGAGCGAGAGGAATAAAATACGCCGTACCACTCCACTGACCCCAGACCAGTAGGAGGCAGCATTCTTAGGGATAATTCCGGATCGTCTCCAGAGACTATGAGTTTTCCATTTAATGTCCTAATAATTACATTAATAATATCCTAAACAGATGTTTCAAAGCTGAGGGGAAGACCAGGGAGGGGAAACAGTTGAAGCGTGTCAGTAATTGCTCACAGTCTTTCTGATCGTTCAAGTTTACAAAGCGTCTCTCTGAACGTCGTACTCAGCGTGGCGAGAGCGAGCGGAAGGCCCTGGCGTTGCCTGACCGTCTGCCTGGACACACCAGACTCCCCGACCGGCTCCCAGCTCTGGTAGCTCCCTGGCAGAATGTGCTGATGGGGGAGAAGAGGATGGACATTGGAGATCCTGCAGGATGTCCAGACATGCATTATTAATGGCTGTAATGGGGTGAAAGCCCACCAGAGTGTTGGTCTAGGGGCGTCTCGTGCTGAATCGGCACATTTGTAAAGCACTTTTCAGCCTCATTCCTCCCCCCTCCTCATGTCCACCACGAACCGGTGACAGTCTCTCTCCTGCCTGAGGAGATGAAGGACAGTGGTTCTGTCTCAGAGGCCGGACTGGCTTGAGGATAGATCTTAACAGCTTAGGCCCAAACCCGTCAACTCGCACAAACTCTCTCCTCCAATAAGGTGCTCTGTCCCTCCTCACCCCCTCTGCTTATCTCTCTCCAAATCCCTCTCCCGTTCCCTTTCTGTGCATGTGGTCGCGTTTAGGCGTGTGTTTACATCCAGTGACTGCGAGGGGACTAATGGAGGAAAGCTAAATTTAGGCAGAGACCTGTGTGCTCTGGGGCTGCCGGAGAGGAAGAGGAGAACGTTGCATCGACGAGCTTGAATGAAAAGAAAACACAGGGTCCGGGTTCACTTTGTCAAATCATTCTTGGCCCCTGAGGTCAGTTATTAACCTGTCTGATCCAAGGACCAGAGCACTCTGTCACCGTTAGCGTTCAGGGTCTCATCGTCTCGGCTGACCCCCAAGGAGAGACCTTCAGGACGGGCACCGGCATGGTCGGACCCTCTTGACTTCCAGGGCGCCAGCTGTTCCCAGGGACGCTGCTCCAGAAGACTCCAGTTGTTGACCTGGAGGTCTGGTCGACGACCCTCATTGTTTGAATAGCATCTCAAATCCAACCGGTGGTTCTGTAAATCCTAGCCTCAGGTTCAGCAGGCACTGACCTAGATTCTAGTCTGGTGTTTGGGGTAGGAGACCGGCCTCTTTCATCCTGGTCCAACATCTTAGATCCATAACTTTCCCAGGGGTGTTCTTTGACTGTCTTTGAGAGCCGCTTTTGTCCTTACGAGCTTCTGAGCCGCTCTTTGGAAGGCGTTGCAGTCATTAGCAGCAGAGTTTACTAGTGTTTACATGCCAAGGCAGCTTACAAGGCAACACCAACGCTGGGACTCTGCTTCAGGCCTTTTCACACCGGTATTACACAGCTATTCAGCGCAACTGCCGCCTTGCAGACAGACATGCTCGGCCTTAAAATGCCACGCGCACGTCCCGAAGCACGCTGGCGCACACTTCCAGTATACAGTCGGACGCACGCGATAATTACGATCAAACGTTTCCACGCGAGGGGAAGCCTGGGAGTCGTGCCGTCGAATCGCAAGGCAGCTAGCGAGGTGGCCTCTCTCCCGCGCTCCTGTTTGGAGATCCACACGGAAGTTAAGTGGGTTTTAAAAAGAACTCAGCCCCTCCCTCAGCATGCCTGCTGTGCTCTCTTGTCTTAGTCACTGCCCAGCCCCCGACACACACACACACACACACAGACACACACACACACACACACAGACACACACACACAAACACACACACTCATATTCACGGGACACGACTGCAAAAAAAAAACCCACACAAAAACCACACCCCATAAATAATTCAGCACGTTTCCAATTATATCTGAAAATAATTCTATATGACCATGCAATATTAATCGCCTACTTTGTGCTGCTAAGATCTCCCAGCATGAGAATAACCCAGTGCAGGGTCATCACTTTGGTGGCAGCCAAAGTATCTTCAAACGACTTCCTCCAGGAAAACGTTCCTGGAAAGCAAACATTGGAGATGGGCCTGGAAGAACAGATGCTCCGTGTGCGTCTGTGTGTGGGTGTGTGTGTATGTATGTGTGTGTATGTGTGTCTCTGTGTCTGTGTGTGTGTGTATGTCTGTGTGTGCGTCTGTGTGTGTGTGTGTATGTATGTATGTGTGTGTATGTATGTGTGTGTGTGTCTGTGTGTGTGTCTGTGTGTGTTTGTGGTTATGTAGTTATGTTTATATGTCGTGTGTAATGTGTGCTGGTGTGTGGTGTGTGTGTATTGTGGTGTGTGTGGTGGTGTAATGTGTGTGTGTGTGTAGCCCAGGTGTGTGTAACCCTGCGGTTTCATCCACGATCAGTCAGAGATGCGTTGGAACAGAGAGCTCATCCTCTCATCCTCTCTGTCTACATGCCAGGCATCATTGCAGGTCATATTCAGGATGATTCAGGATACACAGTTGAGTCCACGCTGTGATCAATAAAATAATGAGCACAGCAGGCTATAGAATCTCTCCCAGACCAGAACACTGTCTTGGTTCCAGAACACAAATCACTCTGAGCCACCAAGATTAGTGCTTCCCCCTTTTAAACAACTTCAATAAATGAACGATTATCCTTCAATGTTGACTCTTTTCTTCTTGGTCTCTTGTAATTGATGTCCCTGTATTTTATAACACCTCTTTCTCCCTCTCCTCTTCCTCTTCCTCCTTCCTCCTCCCTCCTCTCCCTCTCCTCCCTCCCTCTCCTCCCTCGCTCCTCCCCCCCTCCCCCCCTCCCCCCTCCTCCTCCTTCCTCCCCTCCCTTCCTCCCCCCTCTCCCTCCTCTCCCCCTCCCTCTCTCCCTCCCCCCCCCTCCCCCTCACAGGTGAGAGCTACTCGGAGAACTACAGTCTGACCGAGGTCTGTCAGCCCTGCACCCAGTGCAAAGGCCTGATGCGCATGCAGACGCCATGCACCGACTCCAACGACGCCATCTGCGTCTGTAACTACGGTTACTTCTACAACGACATGAGCCTGCGCTGCGAGCCATGCACCGTGTGTCCGAGCGGCCAGGGCGTGCTGTCCCACTGCGAGCACAACCACGACACGTTGTGCGAAGAGTGCCTGGACGACACCTACTCGGACCGGGACAGCTCGCTGGACCCCTGCCTGCCCTGCACCGTGTGTGACGAGGGCATTGAGGTGGAGATCAGTCCCTGCTCGCCTGTCCAGGACTCGGTCTGCCACAGTAAGAGCTCCCTTTCTCTACACACACATGTAGACACACACACACACACACATATGTAGACACACACACACACACATGTAGACACACACACATACAATGTAGACACACTCACACACAGACACCTAGACACACACGTAGACACACAGACACCTAGATAGACACACACACAGACACACAGACACCTAGACAAACACACACACAGACACACATAGACACCTAGACAGACACACACAAACAGACTCACACAGACATCTAGACACACACCGACAACTACACGCACTAACACACACACACACATATGGACACCTGAACACATACAGACACAGACACCTACAAACACACACACATACTCTCACACACTCTCTCTCTCACACACACACACACACACACACACACTCACAGTAGCGCAGTCTGGGAATTTACGATGACCTCCCCGACCAACCGTGGCTTTCAGCAAACAGCTACACGTCTACGACAATGTTTTCTTTCTCGTGTGAATGGGACAGGTCAACAGGCATGCCTTCCACATGTGTCTCTTCTAACAGTCAGGGTCAAAGGTCAACGCGGGTCAAACTGTCAAAGGTTAGAAGCGGAACATCTGGTCATTAAGGTCAGAAAGTTCTGGAGTGTCAAGAAAGTCTTTTCCAAGCCTCCTGGACCGGCTGGTTAGAGGAGCCCAGCTGAGTCCCACCAGGACTAGAAACAGTCACTCAGAGGGTTTGGACTTGGGCATGAGATCTGCCCCGTCACTGCAAAACAAGGCCTGGTATTGGGGAGGTGAAGAAATGGTTGCTGTGGGATGACTGCAGGACTCCTTTCCATGGAAGTCAAGCACAGCTAGAACATGCCTATGCTTGCTGTGGTATGAGTGGATCAACACAACACAATGGAGGCAGAAACCTTGGGTAGGTGTAGAATGTTCCAGAAGCTTAGCCAATAGCAAGGTGCAAAAACCAGTAAGAGCCACTTTATATGGATCTAGTGGATCTTCAGTGTATTTGTTTCCTTGTGGAAAGGAAGTGGTTTTGGACGTTCGAGTTGCAGTTTGGACGTGGGTATGTTGCCTTTGGGCCGAGTTGAGTGTACCTGGCTCAGAGACAGAGCACGTGGCAGAAGTATTAGTGAAGGTCTGGGGACACCTGCTGCTCTGCAGAAGAGCATGTTTGCGGGCCAGATGGAGGTAGTAAATTCCTGCTCTTCTTCAGTTGCCGTCGTGTCTAAACCCTGAGCTGACAGTGCTGCGTTGGAGCGTGAACCAGACTGCAGATTAAACGGGAAAAGGCAGGAGAGCAGGAGGGAAGGGTTAGCTGATAACAGGTCACACTCTCTCTCTTCCTCTCTCTGTCTTTTTCTCCCTCTGCCTTTCTTTCCCTCCCTCCCTCCCTCTCCCTCCACCCTCCCTCCCTCTCTCCCTCTGCCTCTCTTCCTCTCCCTCTTTCTCCCTCCCTCTCTCTTCTTCCTCTCTCTCTCCCTCTCTCTCTCTCTCTTCCTTTCTCTCTGTCTCTCCCTCTATCTCTTCCTCTCCCTGTCTTCCTCTCCCTCTTTCTCACTCTCTCTCTCTCTCTCTCTCTCTCTCTCTCTCACACACACACACACACACAGATCCTGGTATCCTCTCCTGCAGCTGTTTCTGTGCTTCTGAGCCAGAAGGAACCTGCTTCTGATCAAGCAGGGATGTCTCTGTTCTGGGGCGAGCGAGATTCATGCCAGGAGGAGTGAGAGGCAAGGGCATGGAAACAGCAGGAAGAGAAGAGCGGGACACTTTCTGGGCCAAACGACTGGCCCAATATCCACACCAATCCTCTGCCTTTCAAGTTCACCAGCAACGTTTCAAAAGACCAGGCGAGACGAGAAAGTATTAGATGGATACGAGAATCGCACGCCAGGGATTTCTTTGCGAAATCCAATCAAGCTATGTGCTTCTCACACCATGACGATCGTCCGGACTATCTCGTGTTCGGAGCGTGTGCGTGATGTACGGAACACGGGACAATCCCGCCTTGTCCTGCCCCTTGATCGCCCACACGCAGAGTTGAAACAGGGTGGAAACTGCCGCAGCTGCCGACACCTCTGACCTCCCATCCTCTTCCCTGAGCGAGCGTGAGAGAGAGAGAGAGAGAGAGAGAGAGAGAGAGAGAGATAGAGAGGGAGAGAGAGAGAGAGAGAGAGAGAGAGAGGAAGAGAGAGACGCTGGGAATAAGTGGATGTGTAGTGATGCTAGTTGACCTGGCCTTGATAGATGTCAAAAGCCGTCTGAAATTAGAGTCATTTGACACACTAGTCTGCTCACTCACACACACACACACACAAAGGCATTTATGTGTGTGTCATGGAGCGTGATGTCTGGTCTGGTCCCAGTACTGCCATGGTGGTCTGAGATGTCACGTACGTCCTTCTCACCACAATCTCATCTCACTTGGAAGATGCCATTGCCTGCTTGAGGATCCCATATGGCTGCCTGACATATGGTCTGTATGTGTGATAATATGTGTATGTGTGTGTGACAATAAATTAGTTGTTAGAGGGGAGAGAACGTAGAGATAGAGGGAGAGAGAGGGAGGGAGAAAGAGAGAGAGGGAGGGAGAAAGAGAGAGAGGGAGGGAGAGGCTGAGAGAGAGGGAGGGAAAGCCTGAGAGAGAGGGAGGGAGAAAGAGAGAGAGGGAGGGAGAGGCTGAGAGAGAGGGAGCGGCAGATAGAGAGTGAGAGAGACGGAGGGAGGGTGAAAGAAGGCGAGGCAGAGAGAGGGAGGGAGAGCGAGAAAGAGATAGAGGAGGGAGCGGTAGAGAGAGAAGGAAAGAAGCAGAGATGAGGGAGATGTAAAGAGAGAGAGAAAGAGAGAGAGAAGAAAAGAGAGAAGAAGAGAGAGAGGCTAGTTCTGCAGCAGATGTGCTGTGCTGTTGTTCAGAGGGTCGATAAGAGTGCTGGGATTTCTCCGGCTGGCTCTCTGGTTTCGCTGAGTGACCTCTGTAAGGCCTTAACACTCTGCAGCAGCACACAGCCCTCTCTCTCTCTCTCTCTCTCTCTCTCTCTCTCTCTCTCTCTCCCTCTCAGCTGCCAAGCACACTTACAGTCGGCTCTCTTACTCATTACTTTAGTCACTGTGTGTGTGTGTGCGTACGTGCATGTGTGTGTGTGTGTCTAAGGGGGCTGGTTGGGTGTGTATGACAGAGATAGAAAGCTTTGTCAAATAGCTTGAGAATAACTGCCAAGAAAAGGGGAAATTATTTTTTTGTTGAAGAGTAGATGTTCTTGTGGCAGCTTTCTCAGACGTTTTCTGTTTCCAATCCAAGGTGATCCATTAACTCAATAAGAGCAGTTTGTGTACTTGGCACACGCCATCGTGTTTTCTATCTTTATCTCTTCGTTTCAGACACAGCAGACAGTGGGAGACTTCTTTTTTATACTTCTTAGAATTCTCTTCTCCTCTCCTCTCTTCCTCTCCTCTCCTCCTCTCCTCTCTTCCTCTCTTCCTCTCCACTCCTCTCTTCCTCTCCCCTCTCCTCTCTTTTTCCCCTCTTATCCTCTCCTCTCTTCCTCTCCACTCCTCTCTTCCTCTCCCCTCTCCCCCTCTCATCTCTTCCTCCCCTCTCTCCCTCTCCTCTCTTCCCCTCTTCTCCTGTCTCCCCTGCTGCAGCATAATTACTCCTGCTAATCAGAACAGTTTACAGCAGTGCCTCTGTTCATCTACTCTCCCAACCTCTCCCCCACGCCTCCCCTCCCCTCCCCCACTCTCCCAACACTCTTCCTTTCTGTCTGTCTCCTTCCCCTCCCCCCTCCCTTGCTCCCTCCCCTCCACCTCTACACCCAGTCTCATTATAAACCCAGTCTCTATGTAAAACAGAACACCAACTTGAAATCATCTGTATGCAAGTGCATGCATATGTATGGATATATTGTGCTTGTGTGTGTGTCTGCGGGGGCCCTGTGTGTCTGCAGGGTGTGTGTGTGGGGGGTGTGTGTGTGTGTGGGGTGTGCGTGGGGTGTGTGTGTGTGTGGGGTGTGTGTGTGGAGTGTGTTTGGGGTGTGTTTGTGTGGGGTGGGGTGTGCGTGGGGTGTGTGTGTGGAGTGTGTTTGGGGTGTGTGTGCATGGGGTGTGTGCGTGGGGTGTGTGTGTGTTTGTGGGGTGTGTGTGTGGGGGGTGTGTGTGTGTCTGCAGGGTGTGTGTGAGTGTGGTATGTGTGTGTGTGTTCATTAGAGCTACGTGGATCTGAGAGAGGGAGATGAAACCAGCAGACAGAGGGAGATGTGTTTCCAGCCTGATAAAGAGGGTCATTGTGTGACGATGGCCGTCCTCAGGATCGGCAGCCACGAGGAGATCCATCTCTGCAGACGCACGGACTTTCTCATAAACACGCCAATCAACAAATCACATTTTAACTCTGTTCTCTTGTCCTGAACAGGCCCAGAGCTCATAAAGCAGGGGGCGTTTTGTGTTTCTGGCCTGTTTTGAAACCCACTGAAGCTGAAATAACACAGGAAACCCAGCGGCCATCTTTGGGCTCCACTGCCTCCTAGATGAGAGGCGAGGCGGAGGCAGGTTTATCTCCTGGTCCAGGGAACTGGTGAGAGAGAGGGAGGTGAGAGAGACGTTGATATAGAGAGGTGACAGAGAGGGAGAGAGAGAGGTAGAGAGAGAGAGAGATGAGAGAGAGGTAGAGAGAGGTGAGAGAGAGGGAGGTGAGAGAGATGTAGATATAGAGAGGTGAGAGGTAGAGAGAAATAGAGTTGAGTGAGAGAGTGAGCAGGGTTGAGACATGGAGCCAGCGCATGATGGATCGTGATGGAGAGAGGGAGAGGGGAGAGAGGGAGAAGGGAGAGAGGGAGAAGGGAGAAGGGAGAGAGGGAGAAAGGGAGAGAGGGAGAAAGGGAGAGAGGGAGAAAGGGAGTAAACCGGTCTCGAGAGAGGGAGAGAGGGGGGATAACAGTAAAGGGTTGAAGGCTGGATGAGTCACTTTGCCTGGAGCAGCATCCCCAGAGAGACACTAGCAGGTTGCAGAAGGAGAGAGAGATGGTCCTGATTCGCTCGCAGGCTGCAGGGAACTCTGTGCTCACTGGGACTCTGTGCTCACTGGGACTCTGTGCTCACTAGGACTCTGTGCTCACTGGGACTCTGTGCTCACAGGGGACTCTGTGCTCACTGGGGACTCTGTGCTCATAGGGGACTCTGTGTTCACTGGGGACTCTGTGCTCACTGGGACTCTGTGCTCACTGGGGACTCTGTGCTCAAAGGGGACTCTGTGCTCATAGGGGACTCTGTGCTCACTAGGGACTCTGTGCTCATAGGGGACTCTGTGCTCACAGGGGACTCTGTGCTCACTGGGGACTCTGTGCTCACTGGGGACTCTGTGCTCATAGGGGACTCTGTGCTCACTGGGGACTCTCTGCTCATAGGGGACTCTGTGCTCACTGGGGACTCTGTGCTCACAGGGGACTCTGTGCTCACTGGGGACTCTGTGTTCACTGGGGACTCTGTGCTCACAGGGGACTCTGTGCTCAGTGGGGACTGTGCTCACAGGGGACTCTGTGCTCAGTGGGGACTCTGTGCTCACTGGGGACTCTGTGCTCAGTGAGGACTCTGTGCTCACAGGGGACTCTGTGCTCACTGGGGACTCTGTGCTCAGTGGGGACTCTGTGCTCAGTGGGGACTCTGTGCTCAGTGGGGACTCTGTGCTCAGTGAGGACTCTGTGCTCACTGGGGACTCTGTGCTCACTGGACTGAGCCTGTTGGCAGCCATGTTGGCTTCCAACTCTTTAATTCACAAAGTTCAAAAGGATGTATAAACTCATTTCAATCCAACACAACCACCTTCCAAAGGAATCGATTGGAAGATAAACAGCTAAAGGTGCACTATTATCTTTTGAGCTGGACGTAGCTTGAGCGGCATGTGACCCTGGTGACCCTGAGTCAGACCCTGGTCGACCCACATGGTCCTAAAGGGAGGAGGGTTTGGTGATCTGTGGTCAGCTCTGAGGAAGAAGCCAACTCTCTTTCCAAGTTTGAATCCCTTTTTCAGTCCAGTCAGTATGTGCTGTATGGTGTGTCTTCCCTGTGTTGGGATATCTCAAAGGTCATTGTCTCCGTTTTACAGCACACAGCACAGACATGCTAATGTTCCCATCCATCCATAACTGACCTCTATATACACCCTAATCAATACCGTGTCTTTAAATAGCTTTTTTTCCCCCCGTTTCTAAATATGGCATGTATTATGCCCTGTCTGTACAGCAGTGAGGCTCTCTACAGTTTCAGTAAACCAATCCCCTTCCTAAGAACTAAGGGAGGCCCTGTCATCGCCAAGGCAACAGCCAAGTTGTAAATGGGTCCTAACGTGCGACAGAACTTTCAACAAATTTCTCATCAGAATCCCATCTGTGTCTCGCGGGGGTGGCAGGACGTTACCTCCACGAAAAAAATGACACGTTAGAAATACGTAGAAGTCTGACAAATGGGCCTGTAAGCTGAGATAGCTGCAGTTTGTTTCGTATTCTGCTGCTGTGATGGTCTACTTCCTGTCTTTGCGGAGAGTCTGTCACCTGACTCGTTTCCTCTCTTCTACCACTTTTGCCAACTTGTTTTTTTCCCCCCAACAAAACAACCTCAAATCATCGTTACAACATACACGCTGCTTCAGATCCAGAACACATTAAGGAGTCCTTCCATTTACACCCAACAACAAACATGTCATTAAATCGTAATAAGGATGACAGAACAGGTTTGAGAGACAGCGTGCTGAGGCGGGGCAGTAAGAGCAGAGGTGAGGCGGTCTACCGCTGCCCCAGGCTGTCTCCAGGAACGCCGACACGCATCCAAAGCCCTTTTCACACCACATCAGAGTCACCCCACCCTAACCACACCCATCCACCAGCTGGCCACAGCCTGACCCTGTTTAACTCCCAGCAGCTTCACCCGGGGCTGATCGCTGCTACTGCTGCACCTACTCCTCCTGACGACCCCCCGCAGCAGAGACGTGGACGGCAGAGCTACTGCTGGAGACTGCAGAGCTGCAGTCTGTGGAGCTGCAGTCTCCGGAGCTGCAGGCTGCAGAGCTGCAGTCTAAGGAGCTGCAGTCTCCGGAGCTGCAGTCTGTGGAGCTGCAGTCTCCGGAGTTGCAGTCTCTGGAGCTGCAGTCTAAGGAGCTGCAGTCTCTGGAGCTGCAGTCTGCAGGGAAAACTGTACCCTTGGGGAGGGCATGGTGTCCCTGGAAAATTGCACTTGTTCATTAATGTCATTTACTGAGGAAGAAGAACTCATGGATGGAACAAGAGGGCGAAAGAGGGAGAGAGAGACAGAGTGAGAGTGGGAGAGAGATACAGAGTGAGAGTGGGAGAGAGAGAGAGATACAGTGAGAGTGGTAGAGAGAGAGAGAGAGAGAGAGAGAGAGAGAAAGAGAGAGAGAGAGAGAGAGAGAGAGAGAGGAAATGGGACCATTCATATAACTCTTTGCTGGATTAGTCCTGATGGAAACCAGATCGTCCCAGTAGCACGGAGTCTCTGCAGCCTCACCAGAAACAAGCCTCCATACTGACCTCCTAAAGCCTGCTGACGTTGGGCTCCGAGTGTCCTGCATGTGTCATGTCATGTATGTAAGGGACTTAAGCAGACGAATAGGTGTTGAGAGAGTGGAGGTGTGGGCGTGTGTGTGGGCGTGTGTGTGGGCGTGTGTGTGGGCGTGTGTGTGGGCGTGTGTGTGGGCGTGTGTGTGGGCGTGTGTGTGAGCGTGTGTGTGTGTGAGTGGCAGGCCTCCCTCTGGCCTCCCCTTTCTCCCTGACAGCATCTTAGCTGCAGCCCATCTGCCTCAGTCAAACATGAGAGCCCTGTCAGACATCTGGCTCATCCTGCGTGACAAACCCCAGCCTCTCTGGCTTTCACGGAACAGAGCGGCTGGATATGTGGATCTGATCTGGATGCTGTTGTTTAGTGTCCAAGAGAGGGTGATGTTCGGCCTCTGGTTCCTATTGCAGTTTGGCTACAGTGTAGCTTTCAAGGTGACCGGGTTTGATGTTTTTCACTGCTAAAGAAGGATGTTTCACACTGCTCTGAAGGTTCTTTGTTTGGGTTTGACGATAAATCCTGACCATTACTGCCAACCTCGTTTGAAAATATGACAGCAAGTGTCCTTTCCGTTCTCACAGAAAACGACTCTGTTAACTCCCCTCTCTCTCTCTCTCTCTCTCTCTCTCTCTCTCTCTTCTCGTTCCAGATCCCTTCTTCCCCACCTACAGCCCTCAAACCTCGTACCCGCCCTCCTTCTCGACCATGCAGGACTTCCTGCCCGATGGCTCCATCAGCCCCTCCCCGGGGGAAGAGACCACCACGGCCAACCCCAGCACGCCACGCTTCCTGGGGAACCCCTTGAACGAGAACCTCATTCCCATCTACTGCTCCATCCTGGCTGCTGTGGTGGTGGGGCTGGTGGTCTACATCGTCTTCAAAAGGTCAGGAAGTACACGCACGCACATCTGTAGACACACACCCGCGCACACGCACTCACACACACACACCCACGCACACACATACACACACACACAGATGACTTTGTCTGAAGATAAAACACAATGGCCCCCATCCATTTTTCTTCTTCACTGAGCTGCATCAGGAAGAGAGGAAGTGAGCTAGGAAAGACGGGTCGAACAGTCGGGGGTGACGGGGTGGCTGGGAGATGTAGTCTGTGTCTAAGGGGAGATGAAGCGGAGAGGCAGTTAGTGGTGAATCCAAGCCCGCTGTTGAAAGGCCAGACACTGACTCACTTATACTGTCACTCCATCACACCGGAGTCTTCCGCAGGTCACATCACGCACACACACACGCGCACACACACAACACACACACAACACACACGCACTCACACACACACACGCACACACGCACACACGCACACACAACACGCACACACGTACAACACACGCACACACGCGCGCGCACACACGCACACGCACACACACACACAACACACGCGCACACACGCGCACACACACACGTCTCATGTTTGCAAGGGCAAACAAACGTACAGTTTGAAACCCGGATACCAATTTCATCAAATGGAGCAAGGAAGGCAGCTGATGTCCAGATGTTATTTGCGCGTCAGATTTGCCAACGTGACAAAGTTAGCAGCTGGCTGCTCTCCCAACGTCTAAACATATACAGAGCAGATTAGTAAACAACTGACATGTTTCACCCTAACCAACAAACCATGTCCTTACCACAGCTCACCATCCGGTCGTAGTTACAAACCAGACTTTCGGCGAGGGGGGGCTCTATATTTGGAATCGGCATCGTCGCCTTCGCCTATGACTCACTTCCTGTTCTTTTCGCCGGCTCCCCCCCCCCCCCCCCCCCCACAGGTGGATCAGCTGCAAGCAGAACAAACAAGCAGCCAACAACCGCGCGGCCACGGCCAATCAGACGCCCACGCCGGAGGGGGAGAAGCTGCACAGTGACAGCGGCATCTCAGTGGACAGCCAGAGTCTCCAGGAGCAGTTGGCTCAGGCGCAGATCCAAGGCCAGGCAGCCCCGTCTCCTGACCAGATAGGTCAGTACGTCCCCTCGCCCCCCCTGCTCCCCCTGCTGGAGCCTGGCCACCCCCACTGCAGAGCACGCGCACGCCCTCCGCAACCCCTCGCACTCCAGCAGATATTTGGATAATCCATTGGACCTTTATTGTTCAGTGTTCGGTGGCTGTGTGGTGGGCTGGCTTTGGGTCGCTGTAGCGCTGTTGCAAAGTCATCTGGTTTGAAATGGATTTGATTAGCGTTATCTTGCAGAAGTCACAGAGGGGACAATGATAGACGGTATTAAATGTTAGTATGAGGTAGTGTTTCATGTGCTTAAGTTATTGCGCAAAAAGTGTCTGAGGAACGCCCAGCACTAATGGGTTACATGCAAGCAGTTTAAATCACTGTCGCTGTGCTTTTAATGGGATGTCATGAAGGACTTGGGGGGTGGAGACCAGCGGGAGAGACGAAAGAGAGAGAGAAAAAGAATGCATGTGAGGGAGATCTGCAAAGAGAGACAGAAATAGACAGAGAGAGAGAGAGAGAGAGAGAGAGAGAGAGGGAGGGAGGGAGGGAGGGAGGGAGGGAGGGAAAGGGAGAGACTGAGATAGACAGTAAGAGTGTGAAAGAAAGAAAATTTTGTGGAGATTCCTGGGCGGGGAGGGTGAAGAACAACACAGCTATCTAGGACAAACAGGCTGAAAGAGCAGGAGCAGTGCATTGTGGGAAATACCATGGTAAATGGTTAGGAAAAAGAGAATGACCTTTCAGAGAGAATGTAAAAGCTGGAGGTGCAGGAATCCAAACGATCCAAACACACAGGAGCTTCAAGCAGATGACATCCAAGAGCCGCATTCGCCTCCATGCTAGACGTCTCCACGCTAGACGTCTCCACGCTAGACATCTCCCTGCTAGACGTCTCCCTGCTAGACGTCTTCGTGCTAGACGTCTCCCTGCTAGACGTCTCCCTGCTAGACGTCTCCGTGCTAGACGTCTCCGTGCTAGACGTCTCCTGCTAGACGTCTCCGTGCTAGACGTCTCCTGCTAGACGTCTCCGTGCTAGACGTCTCGGTGCTAGACGTCTCCTGCTAGACGTCTCCCTGCTAGACGTCTCCCTGCTAGACGTCTCTCTGCTAGACGTCTCCGTGCTAGACGTCTCTCTGCTAGACGTTCGAACTTTACTCTCTCTGCGCCTCTCTTTCACTGTTTCCCTCTCTCCTCACTCTCTTTTACTGACTGTCTTTCACTCTCTCTCTCCTCACTCTCTTTTACTCACTCTCTTTCACTCTCTTTGTCTCTCTCACTCTCTCTGTCTCTCTCTTTCGCTCTCTGTCTCTCTCTTACTCACTCTCTCTTTCACTCTCTCTGTCTCACTCTCTCACTCTCTCTCTCTCACTCTCTCGGTCTCTCTCTTTCACTCTCTGTCTCTCTCTTTCACTCACTCTCTCTTTCACTCTCTTTCACTCTCTCCCTGTCTCTCTTACTCTCTCTCTGTCTCTCTCACTCTCTCTCTGTCTCTCTCACTCTGTCTCTGTCTCGGTCTCTCTTTCACTCTCTCTGTCTCTCTTTCTCTCTGTCTCTCCTCGAGAGTACTGGTTGGCTCAGAGAAAACACTATCCTCCCAGCGAAGACTTTGTCTCAGAGTTCAGAGCCTGAAGGCTGTTCTGATCCAGACATCCTCCACCACTCTTTTGTCTTCGTCCGTCCGTACTCGTGAGTGCAGTTGGGTGCGGAGAGGATGACATCAGTCAGTGAGCGAGCCCAGCATGTGAGTACATCGCAATTTCTATGGCGATGGTTTGCATCGAGGCATTTCCATTCGCTCTTTTCCCAGGGAAGAAATTCTAGGCGCTGGGCACAATGGAGCAGCGAGAAGAGCTCTTTTCTTGAGGGTTTTCCTTCTGATTGGTTCATAGAGGAAAAGCCAGCTCCTTTTACGTCAGCGTCTCTCTGTGATTGGTTCGTTAGCCGGTGTTGTGTGATGGGGGCCAGACCTGGTCCTGCTGCCACCCCAGAGCTTCAGACTGAACCTGCTGCAGGGTCTAATAGGTGCTAATTGGCGCTAGCGCTGTCTGCTTGCGAGGAAGCCATTAAAACACACAAGCCCCTGTGTTCCTGGGTTCCTGCACTGCTAATGGGGGCTTGTTGAAATGCCGGAGGGGAGAGAGAATACGCTCTGTAAACATAAAGGATCCGAAGGTTTCCTGCGTCGAACGAGCCCGACTTGACCCAGGCTGCTGGAAAACCTGCAGCAACATGTGCTTGAACCTGTCAGAAACAGTCAACAGTCAATTCATCTTTATTTCTGAAAGAGGAATTTGAAATGCACTCAAATTCCTGTTCGTTTGACTGTCAGGCGAAAAAAAGAAAAATGCTGTTTGGGTTTCAGTCCCCATCTTGTGGAGAGGCTGCCATAAACCAGCAGTAAAAGTCAGAAAACATCTGTGTCAGGTATCCTTAGTACTCAGGTACAGTCTGCTAATCTCAGAAGCAATCTGCCTTTTTCACCTTCCCAAAGCTCCCTTCCTCTTTCATGTGCTGCGTCCCAGGTAGAGCGGGGGAGGAGTGTTTACACTTCCCCAGGATTTGTGTCTCTCTCTCTCTCCCCCCCCCATCTCTCAGGCCTCTGTCCTGCATCTGACCTCACTTAAGGAATGACAGATACGGGAACTGTCAATCAAACTTCATCACTCACGGGTGAAGGGGACAGTTTAGTGAAGGGAGTTGAGGGCAGAGGCTATGAAAAAACACAAGCTATGCAAACAGCCCCAGACAGGAAGCACAGAATATTGAGCAAGTGTTGGAGAATAGTTCGACCATGCAGCTGAAAAGAGGCCCACGCTACTGCGAGGAAACAGACCTGTAAACAGACCAGGCAAACCATGTGCAGGTACTCCTAGCACAGAGACACTGGGGAGGAGGAAAGAGGAGGAGGAGGAGGAGGAAAGGTGTCCAAGGAGGAGGGGGAGCAGGATGAAGATGAGGAGGAGGAGGGGAGCAGGAGGAGAAGGAGGAGGCGAAGGAAAGGTGTCCAAGTAGGAGGGGGGAACAGGATGAAGAGGAGGAGGAGGAGGAGGGGGAGGATGAAATGATTGGGTGCTGGATGGTGTGAGTCAGCGCAGTAGCTTGACAGTAGGGTGTGACAGCAGGAGTCCGGCCTTGCCCTCTGTTCATGCCTCGAAGCATACAGCCTTTGATCAGAGCCAGTCAGAACCATATCAGAGCCAGCTCCAATCTCAATCACAAAGCAAATGAGCTATCTACAAAGCCCAAGGAAGGCTTAATATCTAATCAGTATTGGCCTGAACATGCTAATGGAGGAGAGAGAAAATGCCTGCCACCTCATTGGCTGCTATCTAATTGGGATCATTCTGAGCATGCCCAGTTGAAGTGGTTCTGGCAAGGACAGGTAGTCGGAATACAAAGCCCCCCATAATAGCTTGCGTTTGATTGGACGGGCCCCCCAGCTGTCATTATCAATGAGGCCCCTGCCTGGTTGAGCAAAGGGAAAGAAAGCAGGTTTCGACAGCACGGAGAGCTGCAGGAACTGGGAACCATGGAAAATGCACATCCTGACATGAAACAGCAGTGAATTGATGTTATCGTGGCAGAGTCTGTCAGTGTGTGCCTGTCCCGTGTGTTGGCACTCTCCGTGTGTGAGAGAGAGAGAGATGAGTAGGAGAGAGAGTGAGTGTTTGTCAGAATGTAAAGTGTGTCGTGAGGATCGCACGACAGCATCGAGAGTTCCACGTCCGTCGCGCTCGGCCAAGTGTGAAGAGAGAGAGAAAGAAACCGAAAGAGAAAGACAGAGAGAAAAAAAAGATAGAAAGAGTTAGAAAAAGAGAGAAAGAGTGTGTGTGTGTGTGTGTGCAGAACCCAAAAGAGAGTGGTGCTGTGTGTGTGTGGTTTAGAGAGAGAGAGAGAGAGAGAGAGTGACGCTTGTGCTCCCCAAAAAAAACGTCGCCCATAGTGTCCCCCGTCCTCCCACATGTGACGATGTGTGTGTGTGAGTCGTGTGTGTGTGTGTGTCGTGTGATGAGAGACTGAGTGAGTGAGTGTGTGTGTCTTGTGAGTGTGTGTCCCCTGTGCTGTGTGAGAGTTGTCAGTGAGTGAGTGAGGTGTGTTTGACAGGGTGTGTATTACGGAGAGTGATACATGAAAGCAGGCCATGCAGTGTGTGCGATGCTTGCAGCAGGATGCTGCCTGTTTAAACAGGAAGTACGGAGATCTGGTCACAGTGACAAGCCCTGGTGAAAATCAAACGGGACAGCGAGAGGCTCAGTACAAGCGAAGTGTCAACGTGAGCCGAACCCAGGTTGTAACGCCGCTGATAGGACTACTGGCTGTGTGCGCATGAGCGCAGGCCTCCCTGGGGGGGGGCGGGAGGGGGTGGGGGCGGTTGGGGGGGGGGGGTACAGCTCACGGCGTGGCCGACACAAACAAGCTCCTTCACTCTAGTGAACCTTTAGAATGGGAGCTCTCTTGTACATTCTGGCTGGCACAGGGGTGCGTCTGATCGAAGACAAGAAAGCAAGCTGTGACTCTGCAGTCCCTCGAAAAAAAGTAAGAAAAAAAAACGCCTCTGCGTCGGAACATTTCGCCATGCAACGTTCAATTCGACAACAGTGCAGCGCGTTTGTCGGGAAAAGAGTCTCTACCGCTCTCCTCTCTTCCTCATTGGTAGTCCTGCTAAATAATACACAAGCAGTCCAAGGTGGAAGGAGTTGGACGAACCTCACACGCCAACCTGCCACCACGACCGCCACGCATGCCCCCCCATCTTCCTCCCCCCCCCCTCACTAACCAGCTCAGAAACTCGTCCCCATCCCACACAGCTAATGGTTTCTTCTTGTGCTGCGGTAATATGTATGCATGCCAGTGACCCATGTCTCTCTCTCTCTCCCCTCTCTCTCTCTCCCTCTCACTCTCACTTTCCCTCTCTCTTCTCCCTTGCCCTCTTCCACCTCTTTTCCTCCCTTCCCCTCTCTCTCTCCTCCCCTCTCTCCGCTCTCTCTCCTCTGCTCTCTCCCCTCTCTCTCTCTCTCTCTATCCCTCTCTCTCTCCCTCTCTCTCTCTTTTAGTTCTGAGGGTGGACGGTGGCTCCCAGCCTGATTCACCTCCCCCCCAGATCTGATGAAGAAGTGGAGCTGCCCACCGGAGGAGGGAGGGGGGGAGGGGCGACGCCGATGGAGGAGGGCGAGGGTAGACGGAAGAGGGTGGGTTTGCTTGGAGCTGAAATAGATTGCAGAGGCATGGACGCAGATGTGAACGAGGGGAAGGATTTTCCAGTGGATGTTGACCCTGTGGGCGTCAGGCCCCTTACACAGCAGACGGGGCTGCTTGGACTGGGCCGCTGTTTGTCCACCTTGTCTGGACCTTGGCCGGACTGCATCCTAGCCTGGCCCTTCATCAGAAACACTGCTGACACACAACCTCTCTGGCCAAAACCAACACCTCACTCTCCATCACCTCAGCTGCAAAGCTGACGAAAAAACATGTCCGCTACTGGATATCAGTATCTGTACAGTTGAGTGGTGTTGATCGAGTGGTTAATGTTATGTGAAAGGTTGGGCTCCTGCCCTCTAACAGCCAATCTAACCCCCCCTGTCCTGTTCCAACATGCTCCTCCCCTTTTCCTGACACTTCTCACTAACCATGAAACACGCATCTGTAAACGGTAGAACTCTTGTGCACTATTGTGTCCTTCTCATGCTTTTGCTTTCTGTCTCTCTCTCTGTATCTCACCCTCCCTCTCTCTCCCTGTATCTCTCTCTGTCGCTCTCTCTCCCTCGCTCTTTCTTTCTGTCACTCCCTCTCTCCGTGTCTCTCCCTCCGTGTCTCTGTGTCTCTCCTTCACTCTCTCCCTGTCTGTCTCTCCTTCTCTCTCTGTGTCTCTCCCTCTCTCTGTCTTTCCCTCTCTATGTGTCTCACTCTCTCTCCCTGTCTGTCTCTCCTTTTCTCTCTCCCTCGCTCTATCTGCATGTCTCTCCCTCTGTTGTTCTCCCTGTCTCTCTCTCTCTCTGTCTCTTTCTCTCCCTCTTTCTCCCCTCACACAGTCTCTCTTTCTGTTTCAGTAGGATCCTTGCTATTAGTCTCCTGCTGTTCAGCCCATTTCAGTCTGACAGTAGGAGACCACTAGTCACAAACGGCTCCTGTATCTCATCGCCCTCCACTCTCTAATTCCACCGTGTCCTATCATACTATACTCAGCATATTTTGGATAACAGAGTGACTGTGCACTCTTGGTCATATTGCATCGCTAATAATAACTAGACCGAACAGGTCGCCGCCATGACGACACGCATCTACCCTGAAGCTTTTGTCGATTTCCTCCCCGCGGCCTCTTCGGGGGCCCGAGGGATCGGCTTTCAGTGACTCCTTCGAATGTAACCGATTCAAATGTTTTCTGTCCTGTCTGTGGCGTATGAGCTTCGTGTTGTGGTTTGAGTTACACGGCTGACACAGCAGAGAAACAGAAGGCCCGATGCAACATGAGAGACATTGTTGGACTTGTGGAGAAGTGCTGAGTCACTGGGATGACCTGACAGGGAGAACAGAAGAAGGCGATGTCGCTCCGAACTGCCACAACAGGAAGTGTGACGTCTCCGGAGATCAATCAGTATTTGGGGGCTGGCATCGGAACAGCAGCCACCCAAGGATCTAACAGACGCTACGCTGAGTGGAGACAAGGAACTCTAAAGGACACACACACACAGAGAAACACCCCTCTCCCCTCCACACACACACACACTCACACACACTCACACACACTCACACACACACACACACACACACACACACGCACACACACACTGGTTGCTGTGTCTGGTAGTACCTGTGTCGTGAACTGCGACCTCGTCCTAAATGCAGTCCACTGTTCAACAAGAAGAAGTCATTCCTAAAAGGCGGGTAGTCATTACCTCAGGGTTTCCACTTCTTTTATCCACACGCTGGCTCTCTTCTGGCACTGATTGGCTCAACAGAGACACCAGTGACATTTACTGTATCACCATGGCGATCTGAAGCACCCCCCCCCCCTTCAACTGTAAAGCTGTTTGTCGCCTTGATCACGAAGAGCCTTTGTATTCCTATTAGCACGCTGCATTCAGTATGCTACCATGGTAGGCATAGGGTAGATGTAGGACTTCTAGCTAGCTTGATTGTACTGCTTTTAAACCAGGGTCTCTTATACGGGGGACGTGTGCTTCTCTCAGGGTCACTAGACGTGGTTCGACCATTGAAATACATTTGTAGATGATGCTCCTTCTTTTTGTGGGGTGGGATTCGGTCGAAGCCGTTAGTTCAGCACCGCAGCAAAGAGACCACAATCCAAACTCGTCGCCTTGAAATGAGCTCTTGGGGAGAAGTTCCCCGGCGACACCGAAGCGAGCGTTTGCAGACACGAGGAACTGTATCTCTTCACCCATGTAGACGTAGAGAATCGTGAGCAAAGGAGTAGATGGTGTTTTCTAGATGCGCCAATCGTTGAGAGAATATGTCAAGAGAGAGAGAGAGAGGGAGAGAGAGGGAGAGAGAGGGAGAGGGAGAGAGGGGGAGAGAGAGTGGGGGAGAGAGGACGACCAAGAGATGGGCAGCAGATAGTAAATCTGACACAGAAAGGTCATCACTGGCAAGTACAAAACGATGTGGGCTTCACATTCCCTGCATATCCCAGAGCCTCAGAGACACAGCCTCGCTCTGTCCCTCCAGCAGCCACTCCAGGCATGCTTGCTGTCTGTGACAGGGGTCGCCCAGCGAACTGTCTCCACGCCATCCACACACAGGCAAACTCAGAGTGACACTGTGAACCACGCGTGTATCGCCCGATTGATCCGGCGGGCTGGCGAGGCCAAAGCAGGAAGCAGGAAGCAGGAGTCGAGGGGGAGTGACCGGAGGGTTTTTCATCCATGGTCGGAAGACATTCAGACATGCGAGGAACTAACCCTTCGTGGTGTGACCCTCCACGGCTTGGAGATCCACACACCCTCAGCCTCTACGCTGCATCTCCAGTTCCCCACTCTGCCAACGCAGGGATCTGAGGACGAGAGACGATGTGACAATAGAAGGTCCATTCCAGACAGAAATATGCAAAATATTCAACGATAAACTTCAGTTCGCATTTCTATTTTGGAGCAAATAGGTTTTTTTTCCCCCTCTTTGATATATTTTTTCTATGCTTTTCTTTTTGTATTATATCGTATTACATTTGTTGGAGATCAGTATTTTTTCTATATGATTTCTTGATTTAGCACTTACTAGTTGTAATACGCACATTCGAAGAGTGTGTTCTAATTCAAGTGCCTGTGTACAGTGTCACATGTCCTTGAACTGCATTCAGAAGGTTCACATTCTGTTTTCAGCTTCGTTTTGTTTTTTTCCTCTCGATTTTTGTATGACCGGCGTAGTCGTAATGGTTTGAGTGCTAATGAAGGTCTTAAGGAGTAGTCCTGGACAGGGCCGTATATACAGAGATATATGTGACCTACCCTGACATGTCAATGCAGAGAGAAGAACATTGACAGTCAAAGTGCATGAGATCTTAACGCTCTCAAAGAGTCACTATATATTGTCATAGACCTACAGTATGTTTATATTTGTTACATGTTAAAACATACTGCCGTAGAAAACACACATAACGGTATGGCAACAGATATCTATACCCACAGCGCCACTATACAGTATATAGTACTTACGCTATACGACAAATTGTATAGGACATTGTCTTTAATCATCCCAGCTGATGGTCCTATTTTAAAACAACCACAACTATGTTCTACTTTAGATTCGATTAGCAGTGGGGGATACTCACATGCATGGCCAGTGTGTTTTAACATGTAGCCTATAGTTTTCACAAGGGCGATGACAAGGAGATGATACTGTTGTTCCACACAGTTAACTCAGTATTTGACGTGAAGGCTTCACTTTGGTGTAACGAAAGACGTCCACAAGTCGACCCAGATATTCTAGATACCCCTTCCTGCAAACAAGCTGAATGTGGCCTGTACTTACCTACTAATGCATTGTGTAAATGTGAATTTCTTAGAATTGTTACAAGACACAGATTCCCTATCAAATGTCAAGCGAAGTGAACAAACCAGTCGTCTATAGAATAAAGAGATATGTCCGTGTCTCCCTGTCGACTCCTTTTATTCAATTCGACATCGTTGCCGGTGAAGTGAAAAAGAATCAAGGTTGTTTCTTATTGGTCAGGTCTCGCTGAGGAAGGCTACTTAAGGAATGTCCACCTATTTTCCCTTCACAACACATGCTACTAGGACTTCCTGTCTGGAAGACACAACAGCAAAGAGGAGCATCTGATCAAACGTTTCAAATCGTCTCCTCAACACAGTCACCACCTACCGCTCGCTTATTTTAGTCTTAAGGAAACACATTTGGACACGCATTTAGAAACATCCCAGATGTTAAAGAATAGCCAAACAGCATTTCTAGAACTGACCTCAAGTAAATGAAAATAAAATGTTCAGACCACAAAGAATGGAGAGTCGGGTCTGCCTGCCAAGCCGCACGTAAAGGAGGACCATGTGTGCAGGCTTACAGTGGGATGACAGGTTCACTTATCACGGGCCAGACCAACACTAACCCAACACGCTGTCGTGGAGCCCCTTCAGTCAGGGGAGCTCTGGAGAGGAACACTACGACTTGTAAAAGACACAGAGGCAGATTACGTCGCGTGATTGATGGCTTGATTGGTTGATTCAGGGACTCATCTCTGGAAACGTGGCTGGAGAACCAGATAAAGATGGAGGAGAGATAGACTGCAGACTTTCATTTGATTAGCCACTGCTTTAAAATTGAGGCTCAATAATCAAATTATGGACAACTCCCCCCCCCCCGTGGTCCTCTCAACATTAATCAAGAGTATGAGTCAGCAGAAATTACCTTGAAAAGACAAGTCTCTCGTCAAGACAAAAGGAACGCGTCGGTTTCCGCAAGGAGAAATGATTTCGAAACGCGATCGAGCCGATAAAATTCAACTATGTAACCGATTCAGGTCACCTTCGCAATCTGCGGCGTGAAGCGGAACGTTCCCGGAGAGAACACGGTTTGGTGTTCTATCTCCTCCTCTCAGCTGCGGTTCTCTTACCCACCCACCACCGCCTGGACCCGGGGCGCCGAAGCCCCTGCAGACGCCTGGCGCAGCTGTGGACAGATAACAAACGGAAACAGCACTCTTGCAATTAACATCTTAAGCAAAAGCAGCAATGGGGGAAAACACACTTGATGACGTCTGAGAAGTAATTTGGGTGTTTTCTCCTTTGTCCTCCGCAGCCCAGCTTTCAGAGTGCTGGATTCATTAAGGACTGGATCCTCCTGATGAGAAAGGACTGTGTCTGTGAAGAGCTTTTCACAAGGGCAACGTTGGCTTCCACTCTATATACTGACAATGCTGCTCCCACGAAGAAGACATGAGGGCTCTTTGAGCCCTGCCACCGCTATAGTCTTGCAGCAGACACACACACAGACACACACAAACACACAAACGTACTTCCACCCCACCTCCTCTACACACACACACACACACACACAGCCACTCCTCTTCCTCCTGTACAAACACACACACAGCCAGTCCACCTACTCCTCTACACACACACAGCCACTCCACCTCCTCCTCCTCTACACACACACACACAGCCACTCCACCTCCTCCTCTGCACACACACACACACACACACACACGCACTGTACACAGTTACGCATGCGCCTCTGTCATCGCTCCCTAACCCGAATTGGAAGGTGTGAGGTTATTTCTTCAGAGATTGTTATCGGCCCTGCTGTTTTTCTAGCTGTAGTTTGTTTACGAGGCTAACCGCAGGGCAGCGGCCTGGCCTCCACACTCCACTTCACAGGCCAGAGAGCCCTTGAGGCGCGGAAGGAAACCATCCGCTGCACAACACCAATTAACACGCAATCAAATCAACGGCCGCGCCCCTCTTTCCATCTCCCTGCCCTCCCACACAGGTGAAGGGAGAGAGAGAGGGGGAGAGAGACACACACAAAGAGAGGGACTGAGGGAGAGAGAGGAGGGGATAGTGAGAGAAAAAGAGAGGAGGAGAGAGAAAGAAAGAGAGAGTGGGAGAGAGGGGGGGATAGCGAGAGAAAAAGAGAGGGGGAAAGAGAAAGAGAGAGACAGAGAGTGGGAGAGAGAGAGGGAGACCACCATGCTGTTTTCCTGTATTGTGAGTCCCACTGAGTTCAGGGAGGACTGGGAGAAAGCTGGGGAACGATAGCCCTCAAAGCTCTCCACCCCCACATAGCAGACGACCACACACTTGTCATACGTAATCCAGCAACATGCGACACTACCGCATTTAGCCAATAAATTACACGCTCTCAATGTCACTGTCTGGTCCTTATGGGATTACACTTCTAACGTGTTAACCACTGACCACAGCGACTGCATCGGTCCGGCTGGGAATCTGTGGCAGTGCTCTGAAGCTGGATCCAATCACAGATGTCTGTATGAACGTGTGAAAGGACTAGGCCCAGCCTCTGCAGTCTACAGACTCCTCGCTCCTAGTAAGTCTGTCTGCGTTGTGGTCATGTCATTCGCGAGCGCGTCGGAGGAGACTGTCGGACGGCGAGGCGGAGGCCGCGTCCGGCGAGCGTCCGCCTGGTCGATCGACCTCCGAGTCGCTCTCGTACTCGAACACCATCCTCCCGCCATCCGTCTGTGCCTCAGACTGACGACGGATGTTTTGCCAACGAGACAAAGCAGAGCTTTTTCCTCGGTTCGCTTGGCGAACTGAGCTAACTAGAACTTGTAGAACGTGGAGTGTGTTCCACCTGGGGGTCTGGAGCAGAGGAGACGGAGAGAAACCACTCCGCTCCCGTCGACCCTCATCTAAGAGAACAACATGAAGGTAAAACGATACTTCATCATTAGACCCGACCAAAGCCTGTGTTGAACTGTTGATATCAGTTACACGACCTTGGGAACGGGAGACTGGGCCCTACTTAGTACCTTTTAAATCTATTTGCGGTGGAACAAGGGCATGAAGAAAATACAATCTGGCTTCAAGAGAGACTTGATTTCTAAAGGGAGAATCGCTCCAGCTTGGCTTCCTAGACTCCATATCCCATGCTGTTGACTGCGGTGTAGCACCAGGACAGCTGCGTTCTCCAATACTGGCTTGCTGCAATGCTCACAGGCGTTTGACCCAATGCCATCTGAATACCAAACATATCGTCTATGCATGAGATACACACCTGGATCCCTGCAGACTGGACTGTGCGTGTGTGTGTGTGTGTGTGTGTGTGCGTGCGTGTGTGTATGTGTGTTTATTCCGCCAGATCTGTGGTATTGTTTATGTGTGATGACTGTTGGGCGTCAATAGAACGTGCAGACGTGCGTGTACGTGTTTGCCTTTGTGTGTATCCGTCCTTGTGGCGATTAAAATTGATGACAGTGAGTCAGCAGAGTGGTTGTGGATCCAGCAACCCCCTCTTCCCCCCCCCCATCTCCCTGGGGGGTCTCTGGCATGGATAGGTACCCACAGACCCCCTCCCCCTTCTCTCTCCCCAGGGTCTCTGGCTTGGATAGGTACCCACAACACGTCCCCAGACTGGCCAATCAAGCGACAGCAGCCTGCCTCCCCTCCACTTCACTGTTCCAATGGCGCGTCATCCCCTGCATGTGTTTGGGCCTATCGCAGTGAGACAATACTGCAAGCCTGTCGACCCCATGTGAGCTATTCCTCTTCGCCGTCGGCCCGTCTGCGAACGAATTCTATCAGCTGGAAGTCACCAGAGAACAGAACAGAATAGCACTCAGGTTGACTCTTCTCCATTCGGTTCTCTCATGAAATCAATCAGACTGACTGTCCTGGGAAAACATACGATTGAAGCTGGGGAACAAGCTAGGGAAGTGATGGGGGCGTTGCTTTTAAAAGGTCTCTAACAGGATCACATACATACGGATGGCACCCTGTCCAAAATCCTAAACGACAAAGAACTGGCAAAAATTACCACAAAAAAAAGAATGTCATCAGCGCCTTGAAGGACAAGTAATGCAAAATGCACCATTCTTTTCCCGAATAGATTCAAGTCATAAATATTGAATGCAGATGAAGTTATCCGTTGTTTCTTTATTTATGAAAAGCATCAAAACTCATAAGGGTCGACGGTACCTCCAACTGTTGGGTCTCTCATGAAAACACGACAAGCAGCCAGAAATGCATTTCATTGACCAATAGGGGACGAGATAATAGACCCCACAACATCCTATGGATAATTAAAACCACGCTGGAAAGCCAAGCGTAAACCACAATGGGTTTTAAAGTTCCAAAAAGCCGCAAATTGGCTTCTAGAAGACATTAGCCTGTCGAATTCCCTCACAAAAAGACTCCGAAGCGGGGAAGGGGACGGTGGAAAGCCTGTGAGGGTGAACACATGTTACTGTGGGAGAGAACAGAACTGTCTTCACGCTGGTCTCTCCCAGACCCTGGTCACCTTTCAACTTTCAACACACCCTCACACACCTGGAATCATCAATCAGAAATCCCCCGGGTCGTGTTGCTAGTTAATATTAGTCGATATGTGGGTGGTTTTCCCGGCCCTCATAGTCAGGGTGGGAGAGAGAAAAGTTTTAGGCTGAGCTAGAATATCAACTAATGGTGTTCTATGGTGTGAACTGTGAGGAGAGGGAGGAAGAGAGGGAGGGAGAGAAAGAGAGAGAGAGGGAAAGGGAGAGAGGGAGAGTGAAAGAGAGAGAGAGAGAGAGAGAGAGAGAGAGAGAGAGAGAGAGAGAGGAAAGTGTGGTAAAGTTTTGTACTGTAGATGAGTGGTCTCTAAACCTAACACACGGTGTGTCATGTTAACTCCCAGATGAGGACATCAATCAGCTGCACGAGAAGGGGGGCTGACAGTTACTAATTTTGGGAGAGAGGTGAAAGGAGAGAGTCTCCAGAGAGGCAGGAAGAGAAGGCGAGTAACAGTAGCTGAGACATCCAAACACACAAGAGCTCAAGTCGCATATCACTTCCTTCTTTCCTTCTCTTGTTCTGTCTGTATGTCTGTCTCTCTCTCTCTTTCTCACACACACTCTCTCCCTGCCTCTCTCTCTTTCTCACACAATCTCCCTGTCTCTCTCTCTTTCTGTTGCTGTCTCTCTCTCTTTCTGTCTCTGTGTCTCTCTCTTTCTCTCTCTTTCTCTCTCACACACACACTCTCTCTATGTCTCTGTCTCTCTCCCCCCTCTCTCTCTGTCTCCCCCCCTCTCTCCAGGCCTGCTCACAGTTCCACCTGACGGCAGGGGCCTTGCAGTGGAGGCCTTATCAACACTTCTGTCAGGAGAGGTTACAGTTCCCATCCATTTTCACGCCGTGTTTTCTCCAAAGCGTCACCAGATCTTCACAGTCCTGCCAGTCCCCTTGGCTTGACTCCTGCCCTTCCCTTCAGCGTGAAACTCCAGACCCCCTGACTGGAGGGTTAACCCCCCCCCCCTCTGGGCCTCCTTACAGCGTGGGAAGTCATAAAGAGCCCTGCTATGGACACACCTCACTGTAACCTCCCGGCTCCAAATGAACACGTCTGCCGTTACAGTACGCGTCGTAAATACATGTGTCTTGTTAAAGGACCACGTGTGCCTGGAGGAGTCTGCCAGAGATCACGAGCAGGGGAGCAGAAAGACGCGTCCGCCCACGTAGCATGCTAGCTAATCACAACCATACCGGCGACATCGCTACGCAATTAGATCAGACTACTGTGCGCCCTGGCACCGTTTCCCCACATATTTGCGTCACGTTCGGTGAGCTCGACCTGTCGGTGGTTAGAAGGAGCTACACCGAGGTGAGCGGCCCTCGGTCCTGATGAGGCGTCGCTCAGACGACGCTTTCAAGGTTCTGCCGTCGCCGGCGCCGACCTTCGTCTCAGGAACGGAAAAATTTGGTGGGAAAATAGTTTCCCTCCATTAGAGAACCGCAAGCGAAAGCCCTGCTCTGTTGTTGCTGACGGCTGCATGTTTACCACAGCAGTAGCTCTGCTTCGCTGTAGCCGGCATGCTGGAAACGTATGCAACTTCGTTTGCCCATAGTCATCCAACGCAGACACACTCCCCCGCTCTGATGCAACTCAACTATTAGATTAGATCCCTAAACTCCTCTTCCCCCTCCAGCTTCCTTCCTCCATCCCTCCCTCTGCCTGTTCCTCTCCCCTGCTCTGGAAGGAAATGACTCCCCTGCGATAATGAACCACCCGAGTTGGAACCGCCGGCTTGCCAAACACAATAGCTGTTGTGGCGCTCCAGATCCAATTCTCACTTCGCATGCGACGAGTACGGAATGGTTGATGCGTGGGTGCGCGCACGTGTGCCTTCACGTGTGTGTGTGTGTGTGTGTGTGTGGCGGTTGCGAGGAAGAGGTTGCCTGTAGATGTTGTGGTGGAGCCCTCAGCTCCTAGCTTTGCAGGACACCCAGCTACGCTCACACGCTTTCAAACGACCAGCCCTGCGCACAGTCGCACAGACACCAAATAAAGTTTGGGCTGAGGTTCGAATGGCTTTTGTTAGCGCCATAAACCATTAAACTTGCATTATTGCTATAATGTTGCCGGGGTGCAGATTACTTAAATGAGAGTTTGTTGGCTTCATAATGAGTTTGTTGCCATTGGTACGTGCACGCAGTCTGTAGAAAGTGTTTACAGAACGTTGATCCGTGGATGTTTGTCTTCGTCCCTCCAGAGGTTTTTTCAGGTTGTATCCTGCCAAGGTGAAGGAATTCTCAGCACTCAGAGTCGCTCTAATTAACCACACAGTCAGTCTTTGTCGGCAGAGCAATTACACTCCAGATTGCTTCTGATAGTCATTTATTTTCAGAGTGCAATCAAGGTTCGGCTAGCATTAACATGGTGACGCAGACCAGGGAAAGAAATCAGCCAAACAAAGTTGAGGATTTAGACGAGGACAAGAACGACCCGTGTTTCTGTCCCTCTGACGGCAGATAGAGACGAGGCTGATCTGGCGTCCGCTGTCTTCGACGGCGTTGCATTCGGTCTGACGCAGCGACTGTCCCTCCAACGCATTAGAGAGGAACCTTTTGTGCAGCGAAGGCTGCGGGGGGATGGGGGTGGTGGTGAGGGCTGCGGGGGGATGGGGTGGGGGGGGCCCGGGCTGCGGTGCGGGGATGGGGGGTGAGGGATTGCAGGGGGATGGGGGTGGTGGTGAGGGCTGCGGGGGGATGGGGTGGGGTGGCGAAGGCTGCGGGCATGGGGTGGTGTGAGGTCTGAGGGGATGAGGGGCTGGGGGTGAGGTTCACACTTTGCACTAGTGTGCTCTCCAAAAGGGCTTCATGTTCTACGGCGAACCCAGAGTGTGACTCATCTGTGAGCTCGGCCACAGAAGGAGGGGTGTTAATGCACTAGACGGTCGCGGGAAGACGGAAACAAAAGCCCTCTCATTGGTCCGTGGCTGAAAAGGGGAGGGAGCATGACCCAGTTACACGCCACACGAGCTCATCCAGACACCGGCCGCGTGCGTCCTATCGTGTCATATCCTGGAGCGTGTCATATCCTGGAGCGTGTCTGTACACAAACCCCCACGTCACGCTTCAGGACACCAACACACAGACATTAGAGGCCGTAACATAGACAGGGAGTTTAGATGACTGCATGTTAGGAGCCTGTAGAGAATAACCATCTCTTTCTCAGCACAGTCACCGGTTAAGAGCAAAGTTTCTCGTTTCGCATTTACAAGCATTTCACTTTGTCCACTTGCTTGAGGTCAGAGAAGAGTAGAACGTGATACATCTTTAGTATAGTGGGATGTATACAGGATATACGAGGCAGAGAGCCCATTTAATGATAGGAGTTAAGACTATGCTGACCTTCCAAAGACTTCCAACCACTTTAAATTCATCTTAAGTGACCAACGGGCAGCCTGTACCGGAACTGAAATGAGATACATTAGACAGAACTACAAAGGATACCTGACAACCTAAATAGAAACAGCCCTGTTGGCTACGCTGGCCTGCCTCAGAGGCAGCCTAGGGGCTTGTGTTACAGGTGTGTTACAGGTGTGATCCACACCTCAGCCCAGACAGTAACAATAATCTTCTCTTCCTGGAGGTGCTCATATGGAGCACCACCACCCTACTCCACCTGCCCACCCCACAGCACCACCCCACTCCACCGCCCCACAACCCCACTCTACAGCACCACCCTACAGCACCACCCCACCACCCCACTGCCTCCACCCACCGCCCCCACTCCTCCACCGCCACCACCCCACCCACTCCCCAACAACCCATCTCCCCGCCACCACCCCACTCCTCGACGCCCGACCACCACCCCCACTGCCCAACAACGCTCACTCATCACCCCACCGGCCCCACTTCGCTCCACCGCCCACCCCACCCCACGCCCACAACCCCACTTCCTCACCCCACCCCACCCCTGCCCCACCTCAACCACCCTACCCTACCCCACGCGCACCATCCCAGCGCCCCCGCAGACCCTGGAGGATGTCGCCAGCTGGGAGCAATGTTCCCCTTCGCCGCCCCACCAGGCGGTTCCTGGAAGGAGCATTCCTGGAGCGCCCCGCGTTTTGAGATATGTTTAACCTTCCGCTTGATTTACGAGGTGACGGAGGAGCTGATGGCGGGATGAGGAGGGGTTGACACAGCCTCTGGAGGTATGAGAGCGAGCTGGTGTCTGCCTGAAGAGAGGAGGGAGCTGGTGTGTGCCTGGAGGGAGGAGGAGAGGAACCAGCGAGGGGGGTCACAGACTCCAGTGTACATCCAGAGTCGGTTGATCTCCAGCTTGCTCCCAGGCACATTAGCTCACCACATGCCATCACTGTGCTTGGTGAAAGGGTTTGTCGTCCGGTGCAGAGTACAACATGTGCTCCCGCAAATTGAGACCACCAGGCCACCTCAAAGACTGAGGCCACTTAAGGAACTGAGATTCAGAAGAACAAAGACCTGTGGCTTTGGTTAGGTGGCATTTTTGTTGTTGTCAATATGTGTTCAAGGACAAGAGTCACATGACATTTGAGAAACCGTGTTGTTTTGCAAAGTGTTGCTTTTTCACCGTTTCTAACCATCTGACACACAGGCATGCACCCTCTCTCTCTCTCTCTCTCTCTCGCTCTCTCTCTCTCTCTCTCTCTGTCTCTCCCTCTCTCGCTCGCTCTCTCCTTGTCTCTATTTATCTCTCTCCCTCTCTCTCTTTCTTTCCCTCTTTTTCTCCCTCTTTCTCTCTCTCTCTCCTTCCCTCCATCCCTCTCTCTCTCTCCCTCCCTACCTCCCTCCATCCCTCCCCTTTCTCTCTCTCCTTCCCTCCCTCCCTCTCTCTCCCTCGCTCCCTCCCTCCCTCCCTCCCACCTCCTTCTCTCTCTCACACACACACTCTTCTACATCTACAATTGCCTTTCTGACTGCAACAAGCTGAAGAGGTGTCAGTTCCAGCTGGGTTACGACAGCCAGAAGAGTGGTGGAGCCGTGAGTGGACGAGATGACCCCTGAACTCATCCAAGGGATGACAAGCGACCGCACCGCCCTCCGCCCGGGTTCCAGCAGGTGTTTCTCCTCCAGACAGAGAGAGAGAGAGAAGCAGGCCGTGTCAGGCGTCAGGCCACAGATCAGGCCTGGCAACACCAGACGGGCGCAGGTTCAAATCTCCCCAGAGACTGTCTGCTTTTCCTACACCCCCGAGAGGTCTATGTTAGCCCTCTCTCCCTCTCTCTGTCTCTCTCTCTCTACCTCTCTCTCTCTCTCTCTCTCTTCCACTCACTCACTCACTCACTCACGCTGCAGAACATTCCCAGCTGTCCAAATTGATTATACACAAAATGTAAGCTATTACGATGGTTTTGAATAGCTACAGACTGCCAGAAAAGAAAAGTAAAAACACGAGTCTTTCGAAGGTTGGTTCTGTTACGAAATGATTCAACTCTAACAACAACAACAACAACAGTCTTTTCTCCCTTCAGTCAATTTCTCCTCTGGGATTTTTCGCTCACTTTTGTTCCATTTTCCATCTCCTCTGTGGTCCCATCTTTCTGCAAGTCATCCTCCCGTCTGTCTCTGCAGACACACTTGCTATCCCCATCCCTTCCCCGCCCCACTCTTAGCGTGATAGTCTACTGAGCATGCAGTGCTAGGACCAGCAGCTCCCTCGTGGGCACGGCCCAGACGGAGGTGACTCGGCCGCTGCGGGCCTGTTCTCTAAGTGGAGACTTAAGGGCTATACGTTCCCCAGCTTTAAGCTCCCGCGGAATCCTCCCTGAAGCCAATCTCACATCACCGCTATCCAGAGAAATGCACCAGTGGGACCACAAGGTACAGGAAAAACCAGTGCGTGAAAGAATGGAGAGCTCCTTAAAAGCCCGCTGAATAAAAGCTTTGACATCCCCTCCCCCTTCTCCCTCCCCAGTCCCCCCCCCCCATCCCCACTCCCCCTGCCTCCCTCCTCCTCCCATCTTCTCTCGCCCCCCTCCGCCTCCTCCCTCCTCCTCCCCACCTCCTCCCTCCCCTCCTCCCTCCCCCTCCGCCTACCTTCCCGGTCGGCTCTCTCTCTCTCTCCCCACTCTCCTCCCTCCCTCACCCATCAGGCCTGGCATGCTCTATAGGCCTACCCTCCGTACCTCCACTGTCTCACACCTGTACCCTCTCTCTCGCTCGCTCTCACTCTCTCTCTCTCCTTTCTTCCCCCCTCCTCCTTTGTCCTCTTCTCCTTCTCCTCCTCTCCTTTTTCTCCTCACTCTATCCCCCGCTCCTCTCTCTCCCTCTCAAGTCCGCCTCCTCACTCGCTCCCGCTGCCCTCTGCTGCTCCCTCCCCCCTCCACCCTCCCTCCTCCCTTCCTCTCTCTATCTCCCCCTCTCTCTTTGTTATTGTCTCTCTCTCTGTCCCACTTCTCTCCCTCTCTCGTCTTCTCACCATCTATCTTTCCTCCCTCTCTCTTTGCTCCCTCCCTCCCCCCTCCTCCCTCTGTCTCGCTGTTCCTCAGCGGCATGTTTAGGATGCTGTGGACGTCTCTATTATTATGAGCGTGACCCTTCAGATTGGTTGTGTGGCGTGCGCTAATGAAATCATCCTCAGTATGGTAAATGGAAGTGGGGGGTGGGTGGAAGAGGTCAGAGCTCAGTCATGGCGGTGAAACAGCCTCTGATGCAACGCCGGCGTGCGCACAGTCACTTCCTCCAAGCGACGGCGGAAGGAAATGTAAACTCGCCGCGACAACAGATCAGTCCGTTTCCAGCCAAGCCTTGAAAACAAATACACCAGCGTACTAAAGAACGGAGAAAACACCTGAATTTTAAATCTGTACAAAGGTCTGTGTTGGCGTCACACGAATCCAAGCTCTCCTCATAAAAGGCAGGCTTAACAGAAAGGTCCTGGAGCATAACAGGGATTCAAACCACTGTAGGGCTGCCAACTCCAACTGGCATGCCGTTACCTGAATCTCTTTAAATATTAGTTTTTCACAAGAGCATTATGGCAGTTTGAAGTGGCCTTTTAAATAGTTTTCTGTTATTAATGATGAAACTTGAGGAGAGTGTTTAGTCTGAGCGCCTGAGTAAGAATCAACTCTGCAGGTTGGTGACTTTGTGTATGTTAGAAACTTAGCAAGAAGACTCAGCTAGGCTAAAACAGCTGCTTTCCGGTTGTCATGGTGACGAGCTGACGCTCATGTTTGCATCCTGCATAACTCACGGTAAACCTTAATGGATACGAAACCTCAGGAACACTCAGGGTACGATAAACGACTCTATTATGGATCCTGGGGAGCGCCCGGGTCAGGGGTCAGAGGTCAGGGGTCGGCGTGTCCTAAGGAGCGGCTCGCGGCTGCTGGCGTTATGGTGCCGCTGGATGACGCACTGCGGGAGGCTGGCGGGGCAGGAGACGACAGCTCTCTCCTGGAAGCTGCTTGCTGTCTGACCTGTGAGGACATCCAAGTGGCTCTTCAAACCTGGAAATCAGTCCGGCGTCGACATTCATCCTTGTAACGGCGTGAAGGGCAGCGCTGTCCCCAGATTGGAGTGATGTATACGTGATGAGGTGTACACACACCAGTCCAGGTTGAGGGGGAGGAGGGGGAGAGGGGGAGGAAGGGCAGGAGGGGGAGGGGAGGTGGGGAGGGGGGGAGGAGAGCACGTATCAGGAAGGAGAATCTGTGGTAGATTGAGTGGCCTGTCTGAGCCACCTCTCCCCTCCCAGGAAAACCCCTCCCAGCCCATTGATAGCAGAGGCAGTAGAGGCAGTAGAGGCAGTAGAGGCAGTGGAGGCAGCAGCAGCAGAGACAGAGAAGGAGTATCAATCAGCTAACTGGTGCTCCATCCGTGGAGGTGGAGAAGGCTTCTCCAGATGCACCGCCTTTCTAATCAAGACTTCCAGCGTGGGGCTATTCCTCAACATCTGATTACATTACTGCTTTGATCTCCCAAAGCCAATCTGCTCTGTCCTGCCGGAACAAGCACAAATGCACAATGCACACCCACACACACATATATCACACACATACACTACCAGTCAAACGTTTAGAAGCACCCACCCATTCAAATGAATGGGACAATGTGTCCAATCGTTTCACTTGCAGTGTATATATATATAGTATCTGGCACATAGACACACACAGACACACACACACACACACACACACACACAGGACTCGCTCCTATTGGCCAATAAAGGCCAATGACTGAGTGACTGGGAACAAAGACTTCCATTTCAAAGCTTTAAGATAGTCATGATTCTGACTCCTAACCAAGGTTAATACTGCTGTCGACTGCGTGTCTTACATTTCACACCTTACTGCTCTGGATGCATTAGCAAAGTTATTCAAGAGGATGTCTAAGTTCTCACCTGGGATTTCAGGCCTGGCCTCTCGGTCACATGACCACCGGAGAGGCCAATTGGAGCGACCAGGAGTTGGCAATCAGGATATGTGATATGAGCGTAAAAGCATAACTCTCTGAGCTGCCAATGCTGGGTTAATAGTCCATCCATCCCTGCACTTCTGCACTGGCGCTGAACCCAACTGAACCCCACGTCTCGTCCCTTGCGCTCCGGAAAAGCTCCGTGTTACTACGCAGAGCCTGGAAACGACGTCAGGCTTTTGGAGCCGAATGTGTCCAGAACTACCGTAGCTTTTTTAGAATGGCCTTTTCTGATAACCGATGGTCACTTTGCTGTAGCCAAACAGAGCCAGTGGAGTATTGACATGGACGACCGTGGCTGGCTGGAAGAACATCAAAGCCATTTAGGCTCTTAAGGACAGAAAAGTGGTTGAAAGTATCCCCACTCAAAACAAACAAATAACTCAGGCAAAAATGCGACCTAACGAAATTATGGAAGAGGGCGATCTCGTCTTTAGAAGCACTTTGTACTGCTGGAATCCAGGAAGCACTGCACTTATTATCATGGAGAGGGTGATTGAAAGAGTGGAAAAAGAGATGAGCAGGTGAGGGGATGGGGGAGGGAGGGACGGAGAGAGGGAGGGAGTGATGTACAGAACATGTAGAGTAGTACACACTCTACACTCTGACTACAAGACGTGTCTGGATGAATCATGCGTCGGCTCTGAGCTCCATGCAGTCTAAACTAATGAGGAGGGAATTTATGGTAACACTTAGAGATCAATAGGAGCTGTTCTTCCAGGGAGGGCAGAGGAGAAGGCAGAGGAGAAGGCAGAGGAGAAGGGAGAGGGAGAGGGAGGAGATGTCCTCTTCACGGGTCAATAGCGAGGCAGGGCGGATCATCTTACAGGCCTGTCTGTGCAAGCGTAGGTGGAGGAGAGCTGAAGGTCAATACTAGTTACCTTCAGACCTGCGGTGGGCCTCATCCATCTCAAGCTGCCGACGCACGCTCAACACAACGGACGGTGTTTGTTCATCTTGGACACGCAGCGTATGGAAACGCTACGAGGTCGAAGGAGGAGGCCTGTCCTGGTTGTTACTGAGGTCTGTGAGTCGGAGCGTTGCTCTGATGGGCTGGCTGTTTGAGACGGCCGCTCGATGACCATCGCGCACAGACCGTACGATGGATGAACAGGCTGGAAAACATGGAAAATGTGGTTCGTTCCAAACTCACCACACACACACACACACACGCACACACTTATAAATCGAAGTAAACTCAATAGAGATGCAATGGTGACACCTGACTCAGCCAGAATTCAAGGAGTTGAACCGCAGTTTAGGGGGGGGAGGAAAAAAAGGCCGAACCTTGTTCATGTCAAACTCATGTAGTCTGGCATTTACGAGGGGCCCCTCTGTCATAAATACGACGGCTCCTCATGCGTGTGAAAGAAAAACAATATCAGAGCTGTTGAACAATATTAGCGTGGCAGACCTGTGTGTGTCCTTAGGGAAAAGAGACACTCACCCAAGACACTCGTCTGAAATGAAAGCGGATAGAAAATCCATCTACTTTTCAATTCCACGGTCTGAGAGGTCAAAATTGTAATCACGCCAGGCGCGTGTTTTATTTTTCTGATTTTCGGAAGGAAATGCCTCTTTTGTATCGAGACACGGTTGGTAACGCATTTTCACAACCGAAACACGAAGGTGTTCTGAGATCCAGGATGTGACATTTGAAGCGCTGAGAAAAAGTCGGCTTCTCTTTCTCCTTCTCTCATTCGCTGCTGTCCTTTTCCTGTCTCGAATCTGGAAGCTATGTGAGCACGAGCATGATTACACGATATGGGATATAACTGCATGTCAGTGCTTTCGTGGCTGAAAAGTGAGAATATTTGAATTGCCATTAGACCGTGTCACCCTGAATCCACAATCTATAATACCTACGTGCTGTGGTTGGGCCTCCGCACAATTATACTACATCAACATTAGTTTACAATGCAGTCATGAAAGTGGTTCTGGGAAAAGCTACAAACAACGAGAGGGGAAAAGTGTAAAGTATTTTTATGGGCAGAATGGGCCAGGCCACAGGCTGTGTATGTGTGTGTGTCTTTAGAATGGGGGTTTGAGAAAGAAAGACAGAGGGAGAGGGGGGGGGGAGAGAGAGAGAGAGAGAGAGAGAGAGAGAGACAGACAGACAGACAGACAGACAGACAGACAGACAGACAGACAGAGGAGAGAGTAAGAGACAGACAGAGAGAGAGAGAGGGAGAGAGAGAGAGAAAGAGAGGGAGACAGAGAGTGGGAGACAGGAGAGAGTGAGAGACAGATAGAGAGAGAGGGAGACAGAGAGATGGAGAAAGAGAGAGTGAGAGACAGAGAGAGAGAGAGAGAGAGTGAGAGACAGAGAGAGAGAGAGAAGGAGAGAAGGAGAAGGAGCGTGAGAGACAGAGAGAGAGAGAGTGAGTGACAGAGAGAAGGAGAAGGAGAATGAGAGACAGAGAGAGAGAGAGTGAGAGACAGAGAGAGAGAGAGAGAGAGTGAGAGACAGAGAGAGAGAGAGGTAAGGCTGGTGAACCACTGCCTTTCTTATTAAACTACTTGTTTTATTATTTCAGAGTCTGTTTTAAACACAAGCCAGCGCCGCCCTGATTGGGCTGTAAATCTGCCGGGGGGCGATGACAGGGAGGGAAAGCGAAGAGAGGAGGGGGCGGGGGTAAGTTAAGGGGACGCGTGGAGGGCAGGGAGGGGGGGGGGGGCGGGGCGGGGGACGGGGTGGGGGGGGGACCAAGCGCGCAGGGGGGAGGACAATCGAGGGGAGTCCGTGCATTGCTGCAGCTAGCTGAGGGAAAAGTTCTGGCAGCGAAAGTACTTCTTGAGCGGGTGGCATGCAGGGAAGCGCACCCCCGAGGTTTCTTCTACTCCTGGAGAGTTGAAGCAGGGGATGCATGGCGGTTCACAGCTGGTTGGCTTTCTGCTAGACAGCCGTCACGTCCTCATACAGCTTGGCATCCACGCTGGTTCTGTTTGTGTTGTCATACATGGCAAGGTTCCAGAACCCAGAAGAGACTACGTTCCCAAGCAACAGAGTTGCCATCCATCAATCGAAAGCAAGACGCTTCTCAAAACCGGGTCGGCGCAAGTCCGGGGGGGGGAAGGTGATTGATTTGTGTTTGCCAAAAGGGAGCCGGGTAATAAGGGTGAGGTGCGTACTGTGAGAGCGCTTCAGGCCGGGGGCTAGTTGGGGTGGGAGGCGGTGGTATATGAGTGGGGAAGGGGGGTAAGATGCTGGGGATTCCGGGGGGTGGGGGAGGGCGAGCGAGTTTCGCACAGGTACAAGCCATGAGATGAATACCTCTGGGCTTCGCGGTTGCGTGGAGCCGATCAAAAACAAGAGAAGGTGCGAGGACGGGGGAGAGCGGTTCCGGGTCCGCGACGAACTGCGGGGGGGGGGCCGGTAGAGGTATGGCCGTGGACGGTGGTGGTTGCCTGCCGTGTGCCGCCCCCTACCTCTCTCCCCTCTCCGGCGGGGGCCCCCGGACCCTGGGGTCGGGGTGGGGGTCGCCCTGCTCCGGTGGCCCGGCCCGGGGGGGGCGGTGAGCCTCGTCGGGTTCCGGCGGCGCTCCTCCCCCGCCACCTCTCTCCCCCTCTTCCTTGCCGGACCGCGTGCAGCCCTGGCTTCCCTCCGTCGGCGCGCCGGGGGGCCTGGGCCGGCGGCGTCTCTTCCCCTCTCTCCACCCTCAGCCTGGGCTCTTCCGGGCTCTGGCCGGGTCCGGCCCCGTCGGGAGCGCGCTCGTTGCGCGCGGCGGGGTCGGTGGCCGGCGGCGAGCGCCGTGCACGCGTGCTCTTCCCCCCCTCCCGCCGTCGCGCGTGCTCTGTCCCGGCTCTTGCGTGCGCGACCCGGTACAGCCTCTCTTTCCCCTCTCCTCCGGCCCGCGGCGCCTCCTCCCTCCTCCCCCCTCGCCGGTCTCTTCCCCTTCTCCTCCCCTCGCGGCCTGCTCTGTCGCCCTCTTCTCCACCCTCACGGCTGCTCTTCCCCTCTGCCGTCCACCTCACCTCTCTACCCCTCTCCTCCCTCTCAACCTCCCCTCCTCCGGCCCCGTTGCCTCATCCCCTCTACCCTCTCCCTTCATCCTTCACCCCCCCTGGCCTATCGCGTGGGTCAGTGAGCGTCTGTTGCTGGGGTGGCGATGCCGGGGTTACCCCTTCGGAAAGGGCCGGTCCTCCGCGCGCCCCCCTCCCCCCTTCTAGCTGACCTCAGTTGACCAGGGGGGGGGGGCTGCAGGGGAGGCGAGAGAGCGGGACATCGTGTGCTGCTGCACGGAGGATGAGGGGGGGGGAGGTGAGGGGGGACAGGGGAGGAGAGTAGAGGGAGAGCAAGGAGGGAGAGAAGTGGTGTCCCACATGTCAGTGGTTCCATCTTGCCCCCCCCCCCTCCGCCTCTTACGGCGTGCGACGGGGCGCCTTGTGAAGGGGGGGCCGGGGGGGGCGGGACCATGGAGGTAGAAAGAGGAGGCAGATGCAGAGGCGCTCTTATCCCCAAGTCTACTATTAGCTTAATACAAGATAAAGGATGATGATGATGATGATGATGATGATGAGATAATGAGAAGCAGAGAGGAAGGTCAGATCAGATGCTAGCCAGTAGCGAGGTCAGTCCGGCCACACAAACAGCTCCAAGTGCAAAAGCACACACGCTTCATCATGTACGAGAGCCGAGGAGCTGAGCACCAGATGTCGGCTCTTTCCTCGGGCTGACGGAGGTAGTTGACCTCCCTCGCTACGTTTTCTGACTCGTACGCACCGCAGACCGGTGTGATTCTTCGATCCTTAAACCTGGACTGCAAACTTATCACGAATTCTTACATCATGAGCCACGCGGAGCGACATGCACATGTGGGCTGCGTGGACGTTTTCAAACATGAGACGGATGCAGCCGTCACTACAACAACACGTCAAAAAGCGAGCGTAATCGCCCTGTCAAACAAAGTCCAGGCTGTGGCAACGCCGCATATCAACACACCAGACAGACGGCTTTGAGCAGGAATGCACCGTGGCTTGTTTTGTCTT
>BROE01000018.1:3657397-3707397 GCA_036571765.1 Plecoglossus altivelis | reverse complement strand
CGCAGAGCAGCAATGCAGCCCAGCCACTCTTCTGTAATTGGCAGAGTGGTGTGAGTAACAGCGCTGATCACAGTAGTGGGGTGCTGTGGGCAGGAGTCAGACAGGATGATGACGAACAAAGACGCAGACACAGGCACCATTCAGAGGCCGGCAGAGAGCAGAGATGGTCCCGCTGTTGTGCAGGAGAAAGTTGCGGTCGACTGAGGAGGCACAACAACTCCTGATCACAGGAGACAGCCTCTGGATCATCCCATGACTCATGAGAGACCCATGTGAGCGTGGCGTCCTGTGAATGCAGATGCTTGTTTGATGTGAGAAGGGGAGAGGAGTCGAGGGGGACGTCTTGGTAGCCAAGCAACGAGTTACTGTAAACTGATCAGACCATGAAAGGCACCAGGCTGAGGTATTGCGTGACACAACGTGAAATTAGCATTCATTAAATAACAATAACGGTGTTCAGTTGTATGCTGGGTTTCAATTAGTCTCAGGCCCTGACCTGACAGGAGTTAAACAGTGGCAGAGAAGTGGGAGAGAGATGTGTTTACAGTTGGGCGACAAGGTCAGAGAGAGGCAGGCAGGGAGGGAGGGAGGGAGGCAGGGAGGGAGACAGGGAGGGAAGTAGCGAGGGAGGCAGGGAGGCAAGGAGGAGGCAGGGAGGGAGGCAGGGAGGCAAGGAGGGAGACAGGCAGGGAGGCAGAGAGGCAAGGAGGAGGCAGGGAGGGAGGCAAGGATGATCACAGGTCACATGAAGCGGTAAGGTCGTGTCAGGAGGCTTGATGCTTCCACGGTGAAAGTGTTGAGCACAAAGGCTTCAGTGAGATGGTAAAGGGTTGGGCACAAGAAAAAGGAGTCACGCTGGATGTGTTGAATATCCGGCAAGAGAAAAAACACCCACAGCAGTCAACTAGAAGTCATTCTGGAATGTTCCATCTCTCACTTCCAACTCCTAGTTTCACAACTCTCAGCGGACATCCCTATAGTTTTTCCTAGTAAATCACAGCAGGATTGAGGAGAGGGTAAACGGAGAAAAGTGAGAATTCCCACCAATCCTTATTTGGACTAACCCTGCCTCCCTTCCTCCCTCCCTGCACACCTCCACTGAGCCCCACCCCCCACCCCCAACACCCTGTCCGTCCTCCCCAACACCCCGTCCGTCCTCCATAACCCCACTGACAACAACAGAGCTATAATCGATTCATCCCTAAACAAAGACAGGAAGAACCATTGGTTGGAGAGAGGAGGGGGGGGGGCGGGGCTGCGAGCCAACATCCCTCACCACTAAGTGTCTCCCTGCAGCATCACATGTTCGCAGCCCAATACCAGTGAGAAAAGGGATTGAAAACATGTCTGGTTGTTTCGCGCGAGCGTCTGCATTCAGGACATGGAGACAGCAAGCGTGAGATTGGCTCATCCCTGCTCAGAGAATCATGGGACTTGTGTACGGTCATTTCAGAGGGACTGTGTTCAGTGTGCTCTCTGGGCCCTCTGGGCCCTCTGGGCCCTCTGAGCCCTCTGGTGTTGGTGAACAAGGGGTGATTAGTGAAAGGGAGTCATGTAGAGACAGCAAGTGCAGGATGGTGAGGGGGAGGTCTGTCAGCTTCCCCCAGGCCACGCCCCCACAAGCCCCTCCCCCAGGCCCTGCCCCAAGGCTCCGCCCCTAGGACCCTTGGCCCCCCCCAGGACCCAGCCCCAGCCCCAACCCCCCCCCCCCCACCCTCCCCCCCCCCAGGCCTTCCACCCACCAGGATACTTGAAAGAACAGCAACACAGAGACAGAGAGATAATACTGCCTGATGCTCAGGGTGGCTCCCAGCCCCAGCCCCGTCACGCCCCTGTCAGAGCTGGGCCTGTCCCAGGCAGCAGGCTGGGCCAGCGCCGCAGTGTGATGAATGAGCCAGTGCTGCAGCCGAGGGCTGCTGGGAGTTCAGCGTGACGCACCGGAGCTGGTCACACGGGCACGGTGCCCACCTCCACTGAGCTGCTGGCCTGCTGGCCTCTCAGCCTCTCAGCCTGCTGGCCTCCTGGCCTCTCAGCCTCCTGGCCTCTCATCCTCTCAGCCTCTTATCCTCTCAGCCTTCTGGCCTCTCATCCTCTAAACCTCCCTGCCTTCTGGCCTCTCAGTCCCCTAGTCCCCCAGCCTCCCAGCCTCAGTCCCCTAGCCCCTCAGCCTCTCAGCCTTAGTCCCCTAGCCCCTCAGCCTCCCAGCCTCAGTCCCCTAGCCCCCCAGCCTCCCAGCCTCAGTCCCCTAGCCCCCAGCCTCCCAGCCTCAGTCTCCTAGACCCCCAGCCTCCCAGCCCGGCCAGCAGATGAGTCAGAGTTATAATGAAGAGGAAAGGGGGGAAGAGAGAGAGGGAAAGGGAGAGAGAGAGGTAGAGAGAGATGAAGAGAGTGCGAGAGAGAGTGGGGGCGAGAGGGATAGAGAGAGGGGGAGAGGGAGAGGAAGAAGGAGAGGAACTGGAAGAGGAAGAGCAAGATAGGTGGGTGGAAAGAGAGAGAGATATAGAGAGAGCGACAGAGAGAGAAAGGAGGGGAGACAGAGAGAGAGAGAGAGAAAGAGAGAGAGAGAGAGAGAGAGAGAGAGAGAGAGAGAGAGAGAGAGAGAGAGAGAGAGAGAGAGAGAGAGAGAAGGAGTCTGACTGGAGGAAGAAAAGGGAGATGGGGGGGGAAGAGAGACAGAGAGAGATGAGGGGTGGAAGAAGAGGGGAGGAGGAAAGAGCTGACAGGAGTTAATTGAATAAAAGTGACAGTAGTGAGCCATCAGAAGCGTCCTGGGCACACGCTGATGGCTCACTTGATTCAATTAAGGGGGTTTCATCTAGAAAAGGAACTATGCTTTTTATCCATTCTGCTCTTCTTGGCAGACAATTTCAGCCTTTTTGGTTTCTAATCATTTTAAGCACTTCAAGGCAGGTGTTAGCTAAGACACATGCAGAGGGAGAGACGGGTAGGATCAGTACAATGTGTGTGCACGTGCATGTGTGTGTGCGTGTGCATGTGGGTGCATGCATGCGTGCATGTGTGTGTGTGGGAGAGGGGGAGGGAGGGAATGCAGGCAGCATGAAAAGTGAAGTGAATGTGCTGTCACGGACAGAGGAGTGAAGGAGTGTATCTGTGTGACTGGAATTGGCAATCACACACACACACACACCGTGCACAAACACTCTTTTCTCTTCTCACGACCACCAACTAACTTATGAGAGGGAAGGGAAGGAGAGAGAGATATGTCAAGCCACTTTCTTACATTATTATTAAAAAGGTGTAGGAACGCTCGATGTATGTGGCTTGAGGAAGGTTGTTCGAGTGACAGACAGCGTGGTGCTGGACTATCTACAGCACACCTGCAGGAGGTGGGGAGGAGACTAGGACACACCTGCAGGAGGTGGGGGAGAAGGGAGGTGGGGGGAGGAGGGGTGGAGGAGGAGAAGAGAGGTGAGGGAGCACGGAGGTTGGGGAGAGGGGAGGGGGGAGAAGAGAGGTGTGGGAAAAGGGAGGTTGGGGAGAGGGGAGGGGGGAGAAGAGAGGTGAGGGAGAAGGGAGGTGGAGGAGGAGGAGGAGGAGAGAGGTGGGGGGGAAAGGGAGGTGGGGGAGAGGTGTAGTGTGGATGGTCTTTACTCCCACACCACCACCTCAGTGTGCTGCCCTTAACTCCTTTCATTCAGCTGGTCAATAACACCTCTTCTCACGAGCTCACATGCTCCAACATGACCTGTAGGAGAGACTGGAGCTGGAGTTTGTGAAAGGGGACTTGCCCACCAGGCATCAAACACCAGAGTAGGTGTACCTGAAGTCCACTGCAGGAATCAAAAGATATATATCTTTCAAGGAATTCCAACCAGTTCCAGTAGTCTTAGCTGTAATGAGCCGTCCTTTACCTGTGGTCACCTCATTAGGAGAAAGCAGTCTGTGAGTTTCAACCAAAGCTTTCATCTGTCTGTTTATTTAGAAAAGAGCCAGAGTCCAGGGAACTGGTGTTCAGAGGCGACTGGGAGTGTGTGTGTGTGTGTGTGTGTGTGTGTGTGTGTGTATGGGTGTGTGTGTGTGTGTGTGTGTGTGTGTGTGTGTGTGTGTGTGTGGATGTGTGTGTGTGTGTGTGTGTGTGTGTGTGTGTGTGTGTGTGTGTGTGTGTGTGTCTACTCCAGAGTCATTTGCTTGGTTGTTTGATTCCTGTTCAGCTGAAAGCTGCGTGCCAGGTTTCCCGCCTCGCCTTAACAGAGACCAAAATAAACCTTGAAATGAGTAAATCTTTTTTTCTTTCCGCTGAGTTCTTCAGTTTCTTAAACGAGCCGTGTCAGAGAGCAGAGGACCCTAGTGAGTAACAGCCCCCAGGGGGGGGGGGGGAACAAATCCACAGGGGGTATTTACGCTCTTGAACATTCCCCAAAACTCAAGATGTTGAATCACAAGCCACCTGACAAAGGTGCAATGATGCTGAAAATCGACTCCCCAGTCTTTGATTAGAAAAGATTAGGGAAAGCGTAAATCACATGATGACAAAAGGCATAAGGACATGGGGACAGTCAGGGAACAGAAGTGCATTAGGAGAGAGAGGGAGAGAGAGGGAGAGAGAAGGAGAGAGAGGGAGAGAGAGGGAGAGAGAGAGAGAGAGAGAGAGAGAGAGAGAGAGAGAGAAAGAGAGAGACAGGGAGATAGAGACAGGGAGAGAGAGAGGGAAATAGAGAGAGAAAGACTGAGAGAGAGAGACATAGAGAGAGAGAGGGAGAGGGAGAGAGAGAGACATAGAGAGAGAGAAAAGGGGGAGGGAAGGAAAGAGAGAGATAGAGAGAGAGAAAACATCTCAGTGGCTGAAATCTGAGCTTCCTACCAGTCTGGCCCCTTTTACTTTCAGAGGAAGTCAGTGACTTACAGTAAATTAGCACCAAACACTTAATGAACCCAATCCTCCAATTGACCTAGCAAATCGAGTAAGCTCCTTCTCGACTGCCCATATAAAAAATGAGATATCCAGCAAGGGGAAAGGTCAGGATTACGTCATGTTAGTGCTGAATGAGCTCCATTGGCCATCTGACAAAGTTTCCATGAATAACTGCTGGCTAGCCCTGGTGGGCCACAGCCTGGGAGTGGATGTCAAAACACCAGCCACTCCTGAGATTCCTGAAACACTTCGAACAAACTTTTCGGTGATGGGAAATATATAAACTAATTAACTGTGTGTGTGTGTGTGTGTGGGTGGCTAAAAAGAGTTACAAACCAGAAAGACAGAGCAAGAGAGGGAGAGAGCGGGAGAGAGAGAGCGAGAGAGCGAGAGAGAGAGAGAGAGAGAGAGAGAGAGAGAGAGAGAGAGAGAGAGAGAGAGAGAGAGAGAGAGAGAGCGAGAGAGAGTGTGTGAGAGAGAGAGAAAGAAAGAGAGAGTTCACATTCCTAAACATATTGCTGATGCTCCAGTGGGACTGGCTGGGAGAGGGAGGGTAGGTATCAGCAGGGGGTGCTGATTGGCTGAGTCCATGTGAAAAACCCAAGCAAGCTGTTTCTTTTGGGATCAATTCATTCCCTCCTCTTCCTCCGCCAAGCCTGACACACATGGAAACAATACCCAGCCTAAGACCCTCAAAGTATCAGCAAACAAAGAATACAGACGACTTGCAGAGACGGAGAGAGGAGAGAGAGATGGGGAGAGAGAGGACAGGAGAGATGGGGAGAGAGAGGACGGGAGAGATGGGGAGAGAGAGGACAGGAGAGATGGGGAGAGAGAGGACAGGAGAGATGGGGAGAGAGAGGACAGGAGAGATGGGGAGAGAGAGGGGAGAAAAGAGAGATGGGGAGGGAGAGAGAGAAGAGGAGAGAGGAGAAGAGAGAGATGGGGAGAGGGAGGAAAGGAGAGAGAGGAAAGAGATGGGGAGAGAGATGGGAGGAGAGAGGTGAAGAGAGAGATGGGGAGAGAGAGGCAGGATAGATGAGAAGAGAGATGGGGAGAGAGAGGGGAGGAGAGAGGAAAGAGAGGTGGGGAGAGAGAGGGGAGGAGAGAGAAGAGAGAGATGGGGAGAGAGAGGAAAGATGGGGAGAGAAAGGGGAGGAGAGATGGGAGAGAGAGGGGAGGACAAAAAAGAGAGTGATGGGGAGAGAGAGGAGAGATGAGAAGAGAGATATGGGAAGGGGGAGATGAGAAGAGAGATATGGGGAGAGAGAGGAGAGGAGAAAGATACTTTCATCACACTGTAACAGCTTCATTTGATGTAGAGTGTTGTTCTTTCCACATGCCTGCCGTGCCTCCTGACCCACCATGGACGTACAGACAGGTCACTGCATGGCATGACACCTCTGGTGGCCTGGCCAATCACGCGCCGCCTCAGGTGGCTCGGCCAATCACGTGTCAGCTCCCTCAAACGACACTGAATTTACGAGACGGCGGTAGAACATGAGCAGTTAAAGAAGAGCAACCTTGTTAAACTGAGAGCGTAGTCTGACTAATATATAGGCTTTTCACACGAAGAATAAAGAACTCATAAAACGTGGGGTTTTATTTGCCGGGTTACCTCACTCAGAATGCGTCGTAAAGTTACCCCTGTCACCGGCGCCGGTCCCACCAGAACACAAAACGTACGCAGAAGGATTCCATGGCCACATATGGCAAACACTTTGAGTGCAGCGTGTTAGGAAAACCTAATCGTGTCCGTGCGCAGTGCATCTCACCCGTGATTACGTTGACATTGAGTTTCTGGTGCCGAGGGTGGGGTCTGCTGGGGCAGCTGGCCTGAGAACAGAGAGAAGCAAATCAGAGGGAGACCACCCCTTCTGACGGGACCGAGACACATATCCATCACACTCACCTCCCACACTGCAGTACTGCTCCCACTTAGCCAGGGGCCTCACGGAGCATGGTGGGACCACAGACCGGCAGGAGGGGGGAGGGAGGGGGAGGGAGGAGAGAGAAGCGCAGAGAGAGCAGCTCTCTGCTAGAGAGAGGAGCTCCCCAACCAGCTGACAGATGGCTTCTTCACAGAGGTGTCGTTTGTCAGGCACCGGAGCTCGGATCAAACGGCCAAGCAGAGAGGAGAGCGCCTCTCCGCTCCGGAGCTGCTTTCTGTCGGGAACAAAAGGACCACGCTTCCTCCGGAGGACCAGGAGGAAGCGAATGGGGGGGGGGGGGGGTGTCGGGGCACAGGCAGGGGGGCCAGGGATGGACACTGGCCACGTGGACAATGTGTGATGACAGAGGCACTTTGATACGAGAGAGGAGAGAGAGAGAGAGAGAGAGAGAGAGAGGGGAGGAGAGAGAGAGGAGGAGGAGAGGGAGAGGGGGAAGACAGAGAGAAAGAGAGAGAGGGGGGATGGGGGGATGGGGGAGATGGGGATGGGGGAGAGGAGGGGAGATAGAGAGGAGGGACGAGAGAGAGAGATCGAGAGGAGAGAGATCGAGAGAGACTCAGAAGAGAGAGAGAGAGAGAGATTGGAAATCGAGGGGAGAGAGAGAGGAGGAGAGAAGGAGAGGAGGAGAGAGAGAGGCTGAGAAGGAGAAGAAATCGAAGAAGAGAGAGGAGAGGACAGAAAGAGAGAGAGATAAATCGATAGAAGAGAAGGGAGAGAGAAAAAGATCGAGAGAGAGAGAGACGAGAAGAGAGAGAGAGAGAGAGAGAGAGAGAGAGGAGAGACGTATGCTGGGCTGGGTGGAAGAGAGGCTGGAAGAGGCTATCTCGATCGATGGCAGCGCCTGGGATTAGATTACAAATTGAGTTTAGCAGGGCTGCTTTCGCCCTCTTTATTTCCGCAGTGTCCCCCAGCGAGGCTCCACTCTGGGCTATATACGGTGCACTGAAAAGAATCCATCAGACCCTCCGCACTCCTTAAACCTACTACAACACCCCACCTAATTACTCAAATTTATTTACAGTTTTCTCCCCCGACCTCCTTCTCCCTCATCTCTATCATTCAGAAATAACATCCGCTGGCGATCCCTCAGATATACACTCTGCCTGGGTAAGTTAATAACAGAGGCCCAGGCTCGACACGGCCCAATATGCAGGCCTATATTGAGTCATTTGGCCAGGAATTGTACAGACACACCCAATCAATCAAGGAGGGGAGAGGGGTCATCCCCAGAGCAGTGCCCCCGTGGCCCCCGTGCCCCCCCGCCTATCCCCCCCGACCTCGCCCCGCTACTCCCACCAGTCAATACAAAGCATCATTCAGATTGTAATTACACTAGGTATTACGGTGCGCTCAGCAAAAAACACCCTCCCTACAAGGCAGGGGGGATGAGGGAAGAGGGAGGAGAGAAGGCAGGGGGGATGAGGGAAGAGGGAAGAGAGGAACAAGGGGGGATGAGGGAGGAGGGGGGAAGGGGGAGGAGGGGAGGAAGCCCTCGTAACACACCAAGTTTAAACTCTGGGGTGAACCACACAAACTGTGCTGGCGAAGCAGCTTTTCCTTGCTGCTCTTAGATGTGGTGTGATGATATTGGAGCAGACGGGGCTGAACGTGCTGATGAGGAGGCAGACGGAGGGGCTGTTAGGACGGGTGGGGGGGAGGGCTGAGGGGGCGGAGGGTTGAGAGGGCTGGGGGGGTGAGGAGGTGTGAGGGGGTGAGGAGGGCTGAGGGGTGAGGAGGAGTGAGGGGCTGAAGAGGGCTGAAGGGGGGGTGAGGAGTGGTGACGAGGGCTGAGGGGGGAGGAGGGCTGAGGGGGTGAGAAGGGCTGAGGGGGTGAGGAGGGGTGAGGACGGGGTGAGAAAGGGGGTTGAGCTAGGCTGGAGCTCAGCAGGGGCGTCACACTCTGCAGCTGTTTAAGAGCTTCGCCACAGGACACAAACGAGTCAGAAGGTAGTTAGGGCAATTACCCCAAAAGGTCGTCTTTAGACTACAAAAACGTTACAGGTTGACTGGGGAGGGAGAGGCGGAGGAGGGAGATGGGGAGGGGTGAGAGGGAGGGGGATGGGGAGGAGTGAGGGGGAGGGGTGAGGGGGAGGGGTGAGGAGGAAGACGAGTGAGCTGGTGGGGGGAGGGTGGGCTTGGGGGAGAACATGTCAGCCAAAGTGTGTGGGAGTGAATTCTGTCATTTTAGACCACAAGACCACGGTCAACCTTGCGGCAGTCTGAATGTGCCCCGTTAACCCTTCTCCCAGCATTCCCTCCGCCCACGCTGACTCTGGCTGTGACAAGGCTGAGGGTCATGTGACTTGGGGGGAATGTCTGGAAGCTGTGATGGCGAGCGACGCGGCGGCCGCTGGCGCTCTCACAAACACGACAGCTCAGATCCTGAGGAGACGAGACAGCGTGAGAGACAGAGAAAGGTTTGTCTGGATAAAAACCATGGGACAGTTGCCTCTCTATGTGTGCGTAAGTGTGTGTGTGTGTGGGTGTGTGTGTGTGTGTGCGTGAGTGTGTGTTTGTACAGTGTACCGCATAGAATGCCAGTTGAGAATGTCCCACAATGACTTTATCCCTGTTGCTCCCATGTCGGTATGAATTCGATCTCTGTGAAACAGATTCAATGTGGCTTTTTCCCCAAACACTGCCACACTGTACAGCATGAGAGGTTGTGTCTGTATGTGAGGGAGATTTGGAGGCAAAGAGTTCAGATCACAGATACATGACTTAGAGATGATTCACTATCAATTCCATGAGCGAAAGGACACAGCGATAGTTTGAGGTCATAGGCTTCCAGCATGGTGATTTTGATGGGTTGAGGTATAGAATTGGGGCATGGAAGAGAGGAGAGCAGTGTGTGTGTGTGTGTGTGTGTGTGTGTGTGTGTGTGTGTGTGTGTGTGTGTGTGTGTGTGTGTGTGTGTGTGTGTGTGTGTTGGGGGTGGGGGACTGTGTTGCATAGCGCTTAATCACACTGGGTCAAACCTAAAGACCCGTTAGAGAATACGAAATGGGGCCGAACATCAACTGCAGACACATTCTGGAGAACAGCGCGGAGATTTCTCGAATCAATATGCTCCGTGTATATGTACCTCAGCAACCCGCCATGGCAACCAATAATAAACAGATGAACCTTGATTGTGTGAGAGAGCTCAAGGGAGAGGTGTGTGTTAGCAGTTTTGTAAAGGAGCTGAAAGAAGGGAGGGGGGGTACGGGGGTGGGTTAGGTCAAAGGGGTGTGGAGGCAGACAGATTGAGCAGTAATTAAGGTAATCATCATTACGGATTTTTGTGTTTTTATCTGTCTATGGATGACAAAAGCCTGCTATTACCTAGCTTGGACAAGGTGAAACAGCTCATGTTCATCAGCCTCTCCCCTCAAACACAAGAAAAGATGACAGCCACGGGGGAAAAAATGGCAGAGTGATGTGGCAATAGTAGGGGATTCTGTCTCCCAGCCAGAAACCCCTTTGTGTCTTCCCTCTCTCCCCACCAGAGGAGCTCGGACCTCCACCTCAGGACCATGGAGGTCTGATCACAGCCTGGGAGCTCAGGACCATGGAGGTCTGATCACAGCCTGGGAGCTCAGGAACATGGAGGTCTGATCACAGCCTGGGAGCTCAGGACCATGGAGGTCTGATCACAGCCTGGGAGCTCTGGATCATGGAGGTCTGATCACAGCCTGGGAGCTCTGGATCATGGAGGTCTGATCACAGCCTGGGAGCTCTGGATGGAGCAGCAACACAGAGGAGCTGCAGGGAACAGAGAGAGGAGAGGGAGCGGGCTTGGACGCAGACAGACGGCTTGTGATGGAAACCAAGACACATCAGGAGGAGAAGGGGAGCGGGAGCCGATAGCCGGAGAGAAATAAGATCAAATAGATCTTCCGTCAGTCACGCTGTTTCTATGGCAACGTCCAAGCGATGTGGATTGGTCGAGCAAAACCAGCGCCTCGCGCACTCTCTGAACGCCGAGTTCAAGCCGATGACTGAAGTTGAGGCGGTATACAAGCTCTAGCGTCGTAACCAACCCTACGCTGGAACCTTTCAGACCAGCCTCCGAACCGCAAACAGTTTTTTTTTTCCTCCTCCAAATGGCGTGAACTTGACGTGGACCGTAGCATCTGAGCTGGCACCAGTGCTAATGATGCTGTCTACCCAGTCAGCCGGCTGTTTTCACTGCTTCCTGCTGCTCGGCTGCACGACAGCCTCACACATTAGCGCTCTGTAATTGGTCTCCTCCAAACATTAAACCCAGAGGTGAGGCTTGGCGCACACACACACACTCACACACACTCATTCACACACACACACACACTCACACTCACACACACGCTCACACTCACACACACGCTCACACACACACACACGCTCACACACTCACTCACACTCTCACACACACACACACACACACTCACACACACACACACTCACACACACACTCACTCACACACGCACACACATACACACACTCACACACTCACACACACGCACACTCACACACACACACACACTCACACACAAACACACACAAACACACACACTCACTCACTCACTCAACACATACACACTCACACACAAGCACACCCCACCACACACACACGTACACACTCACACACATACACTGTGCCCACACACACACACATACACACACACACACACACACACACACACACTGTACCCACACACACACACACACACACTGTGCCCACACACACACACACACACACACACAGACACACACACACATACACACTGTGCCCATACACACACACACACACCATGCCCGCCCACCCACACACACACACACACACACACACACACTGTGCCCACACACACAGACACTGGGGCTTTTCTAACATGGCCACCTTTACTGCGCTCCTGTGTCTGGAGTGAAAGCTTTCACACGAAACACGAGCATCCCACGAAGGCTGCTCATCCATGAAGGCAAGATTTACACATCTGCCACCCCATATGGGTCCCATTGATGAACACATACTGGCTGTCTGGTGTAAAGACCCTATCAGACCACCAACACACGCTCACATACTAACCACACAGCTAGGAGCTGGCGTTGTGTGTACACACGCATGCACACACACTGGGGCTTAGCATATCTGTGGTCGCTTTCTCTCTAAACTTAGGAAAACCGCTTGTTATGATTGTTTACACGCACGCCCACAGGAACACAAGCCCACCCGTGGCTGATCTCCGTGTGGCAGGACCGTCTACACATGGAGGATGGAACAGACCAGAGGACTGCCGAGGGACGACGAGTAGGAAGACCGGTAGGTAGACTGGTAGGAAGACTGGTAGGAAGACTGGTAGGTAGACTGGTAGAATGATCAGTACGACTGACCGTGTTTGACATAATAATAATAATAACTTTATTTTGTATAGCGCTTTTAGAAGTCATTTCTCAAAGCGCTTCACATAAGCAGAGTTAAGATTGATAAAATAAGCGTAAAAATACACAAAATACATCACATAACAACCACCAGAATCAACATAGGCCCGGTTTGAAAGCTGCCTGTATTATGTATCTGCAGTGGACTGAACGGAATCGGAACGTTCAACGGAATCACTCCTCCGGTGCTGCTCGCAATGCGTTAAATAGCTCTCCATGCATAATGAATGAGGCTCTCGGTGCCCAAGGACCAATCATGAGGGGTGTAACCAGCAGCATCCAACTGAAGACTGCAACCATCTGGTCCGGTGATGGTCTGTCTAACCACCTCTCCCACTCTTCTGCCTCTGTCTTTCACAACCAGACGGAGGGAGAGGGAGGGAGAGGGAGGGAGAGAGAGAGAGAGAGAGAGAGGGGGGGAGAGAGAGAGAGGGAGGGATGGGGATAGAGAGGGAGAGAGATAGAGAGAGGGGGAGAAAGAGAAATAGGGAGGGATAGGGATAGAGAGGGAGAGAGATAGAGGGGGGAGAGAGAGAGGGAGAGAGTGAGGGAGGGATAGGGATAGGGATAGATAGAGACAGAGAGAGAGGGAGAGCGAGAGGGGGGGGGAGAGAGGGAGAGAGAGAGGTAGGGATAGGGATAGAGAGGGAGACAGAAAGAGAATGAGAGAGACATAAATAAGAATGAAACAGACCAGGCCCCTTACCAGCTGTTTCTTAGTCAATGGAGAGTCATGAACAGGATGTCAGAGCTGTTGGGAAAAGGAAAGATAGACAGAGAGAGAGAGAGAGAGAGAGAGAGAGAGAGAGAGAGAGGGAGAAAGAGAGAGAGTGAGAGAGAGAGTGAGAGAGAACATTGAAATGTCTACCTTGCCACAGCAATACAGACTTAGTGACAGAAACAGGGCCAGGAGGAATGAAGATGTTGAGATTATAATCCAGCATTTGTAGCACAAAAATAAATAAATCAAGAGGCGATAAAATAAGACTTGGAACTTTTGGGATGACTTGGAGTGTAGTGAGTGAGTGAGTGAGTGAGTGAGTGAGTGAGTGAGGGAGGGAGGGAGGGAGGGAGGGAGGGAGGGCTGGTGAAAAGCATTTGGCAGTAAATCACATCCTGCGAGGAGGAAAGGAAGCAGGAGAGTGTTGGAAGGAAAGGAGGGAGGCAGGAGGGGAAGGGGGAGGGAAGAGAGCGGGAGGAATGGGGAAGGAAGGAGGGCAGGGCAGGGCAGGGCAGGGAGTAGGTAAAGGGCTGGAGATACATACGTTACATATGTTGGACTGTTAAATTATCGAGAATGACACAAAGACACGGATACGGAGACAGGAAGACAGGAAGACAGGAAGATACGGAGACAGGAAGACGGGAAGACGGGAAGACGGGAAGACAGGAAGACAGGAAGACAGGAAGACAGGAAGACAGGAAGACAGGAAGATACAGAGACAGGAAGACGGGAAGACGGGAAGACGGGAAGACAGGAAGACAGGAAGACAGGAAGATACGGAGACAGGAAGACAGGAAGACGGGAAGACAGGAAGACGGGAAGACAGGAAGACAGGAAGACATGAAGACAGTCAACCACCAAATCCGACACCCTGATCAGATGAGCGTCTCTCCAGTCTGAATCCCAACACTACCTGTTCTTCTACTGAGCGCTCCTACAAACCAAGTCTTCACTGGTCATGTAGACCCAAATTACACCCAGACACATGGAGGCTGTCAGCCTAGAGCCAGCCCAGAGTCATGACAACACAGTATATACAGCATGCCATGCAGCTAGCTGGACCAATCAGCACGTAGAAGTGGCACAACGTGAACTACAGTGTGAGGTAAAACTACGCTGGAACGATTTGTCACGCAAAGCAATTGGTCTAGAAGGATCTGCCATTCTGGCATTTCATTTCATCTGCATAGTCTTGGAGAGTTTACACAGCTCTGTCTAAACAGACGCACAGAAACCAAATTCAAGCGGGGGTTTTTCCTAAACAGAAGGATGAAAGAAACATGAGTCAAAGTGTTATTTTTTCCCAGCAGGAGTGTTTTTTATCATTCACGTCGCGATGACAATTTCTGTTCAAGCGTTGACATGTGAAGCTCTTTCACTTTGTCGTGGTTACTGAGTTTGAAGCGTGCGCGAGGGCGCACGCGAGTGTGCGTGTTTGTGTTAGAAGATAAAGATAAATTGATCGGAGGAGAGAATCATTATGGTGTGTTCTAACCTCATCGGCGTTGCCTGATCATCGCTCACTATGATTGCTCTCCTCTTCTCCACCCCCCCTCTCAGCTGGCCTTTATAAACACATTTAGAACCCTGAGTTCCCCCTGGTTCTGACAGAGGCCTGGAAGGCATTACAGCAGGCAGACAGGTTAGTGACGAGCTCCAGAGGCCAGATTAGAGCACCATGCGGACATATTAGGCCTCTGTGCTCCTTCTCTCCACTACTGCGAGAGAAACTCTCTCCCACTTCTGGAAACATAAATCTCCATGTTACCCGAACCCCCCCCCCCCTCCGCCCTCCCCGTCCCCCTCTGCCCTCTCCCTCCCTCTCTGCCCTCCCCCTCCACCCTGCCCCCTCCTTAAGGCCACCCGGGGTCCAGGTTACACAGATGAGTCTTTCTCTCTTTCCCTCTCTCCCTCTCTTCCTCTCCATCTCTCTACCTCTCTCCCTCTCTCTCTCCCTCCTTCTCTCCACCCCTCCCTCTCCCTCTCTCCCTCCTTCACTCTCTCCCTCTCTCCCTCTCTCCCTCTCTCTCTCTCTCTCTCTCTCTCCCTCTCCTTATCTCCCTCTCTCTCTCTTCCTCTCTCTTCCTCTCCCTCTGTTCTCTGTCTGTCTTCCTCTCGTGCCGACAGGGAACTCATTGGCTCAACATGGTGGAGTCAAGGCCGCCTCTCCACAGTTGAAATGATGGATAAACAAACAGGTTGGAAACGGCTTAAAAGGGAAAGAGGTGTGAAAACAAACTATGCAACGAAACACGGCTGGCTGTGTCAGGACTGGCGTTCGTTTGCACGCTGGCGCGCGCTCCTGCCACTCTGACCACTTCATTTTCTTTGTCACCAAAAACACACAAACTCGTAGGGCTTTCAAGGATACTTGACGTTGATAGATGACAAGCTGGTCCACTTTGGCGTTCTAAGTCGAAACATGACATTACAAAGGTTGTGGTAGTAATGAGAGGTCATGTTTCACTTTGTCGTTCGATATCAAAGAACATGGCTAATGTAAACAAATGGGGACGCTTGGCGCCAGAGGTACGGACCTGTCGGCCTGGCTGCAGGGCAGCGGGAGAGCCAGGCTGGCTGCAGGGCTGCAGGGCGGCTGGAGAGCCAGGCTGGCTGCAGGGCTGCAGGGTGGCTGGAAAGCCAGGCTGGCTGTAGGGCTGCAGGGCTGCAGGGCTGCAGGACGCTCAGGGTGGGGGATCGTGGTGAGGAGAGGTGGAGATCTGCAGGGCAGAGTAGGGTGTTGCATGGTAGCATCAGACAGATGTGAGGGGTGGAGGGTGAAGGGTGGAGGTTGGAGGTTGAACGGTGAAGGGTTAAGTGTGGAGGGTGAGGGGTGGAGGGCAGGACATGGGTATAATGTTCACCCCTCTTCCCCCCCTTTGTCTAGGGGGAACAATTGCTCCTCCGTGACCTGAGAAGACAGTCCCAAGCAGCAGTTTGGTCGCTCAGCCTCGCCCTCCCCGTCCTCACCTCCGCCCCCCTCCCCCTTCTCAGCCTCGCCCCCCTCCCCCTCCTCAGCCCCACCCTGCTCCTCCATCAGCTCATAGCTTACAGGCTCACCCGCCAGCCTATCCGTATCGTACGGCCCTGGTCCTGGCCTTACAGTGCAGTCAGCTCCCCCCATCCCCTCCTCACTCACCCTCTGTCAGTTGCTGGCAGACGGACGTCGCCTGCGGTGGTTGGTCGTGTGTGAGGAGGCTGGGAAGGGGGGGGGGGGGGGGGGGGGGGGTGGCGAAGGAGCAGCTCCTGGAAGGTGTTGACAGAAGACTGGCGCACTCAGCTGGGGCCAGGCGATCCTTATCCCACACCTGAAGTGACTGCATCAAGATGAGCAAAGCTCTGTCCAGAGGCCTCTGTTCTCTCACCCTGCCCTGACTGTCCTCTGTACTGACTGCTCTCTGCCCTGACTGCACTGACTGCTCTCTGCACTGACTGCTCTCTGCACTGACTGCTCTCTGCACTGACTGCCCTCTGCACTGACTGCACTGACTGCCCTGACAGCTCTCCGCTCCTCTTGTGAGTGGGGAGAGTGATTTGTTACGATCTACCGTCAGAACCACCTCGCGGATAACCGAGACAAAGTGCCACAAACACAAACAACTTCAACTCCCATCAGCCAGCAGGTTAGGGACTACTTCCTCTCTGGTATCAGTCAGTCAACAAGCGGTCGTGTTTTAATCAGTGCGGCCACATGGCTGTGTTTACAGAACCCCAAGCAGACGGCCCAGTGAGGCTCAGTCCTCTGGTTCTTCTCAGAGCCAGTTTCCTACCAAAAGTAAGGACTTGTCATAAACAGTGTGGGTGTGGAGGTGTGTGTGTTGGGGCAGTGTGTGTGTGTGTGTGTGTGGATGTGGAGGTGTGTCTGTTGGGGCAGTGTGTGTGTGTGTGTGGAGGTGTGTGTGTTGGGGCAGTGTGTGTGTGTCCTAGAGCACAGTGAAGTGTTTCATATCCTGAGGTTAGGAGATGCAGTAATCCTGCTGTAATCTGAGGTAATCCGTCTGTGTAAGGGTCAGAGGGGCCATCTTTGGGAGATCTTTTTTAGACCACGGTCAGGATTACGCTCCAAACCAGTTTCAGGCCTCACACGGAGCGGAATGTGGACCAGACCATCGCTTCCACCACACGCTCGAAGACCCCAGTCCTCTCTGGGCGTTCAACACGTGTGCTTGTAACCATACACACACAGACACACTCGCGCATACGCACGCAAGTCTAGCTAAATCCATCACCAGTCGCATGTAAACTACAACAAACCAGTCCAGACCTACTAGTCCTGTCTCCCATCTGCTGTATCTGTGTCCATCAATGAGCTCAATTAGCTGTGTTTACTTGGACAGAGCTCAGTTCAAGGTCAAAGGTTTGTGTTAGAAACAGACGCACATGGTCGACATTAGCAGGAGAGTACAAGAGAGGGAGAACAGAGAGATGGAGAGAGTGGAGGAGGAGGTGGCTGGAGTGGGAGCTGGAGGACAGAGAGATGGAGAGAGTGGAGGAGGAGGTGGCTGGAGTAGGAGCTGGAGGACAGAGAGAGACTCCTATGTTTGTCCTGGCTGTCTCCTCTGGTCCACAGCCAAGCTCCTGGCTGGTGATGTGGCTGGCCGGCAGACAGACAGAAGGGCCTGTCCTTTGCCCTCCAACACAGACACAGGGGCCCACAGCATGCTGAGACAAGATCATTCAGAGGGTCAGATCCAGGCCTCGCTACTCACCGTTTCCCTCTCTGGATTAGTACAGTGCAAAATGAACCATCACTAAGTGAACTTGACCTGTCCCAAAAAGAAAATGTTTATGTTTTTTGTTGTATTTTGACATGGATCTAGGTTATTTCCAACGGTATTTGTGTAATCCATTCAGTCGCGGGGTTCAAATCAATGTGACTACACAATAGAAAACAGAATTTCATTACTTTCTTCTCTCTCTGTCTCTCTCTCTCTCTCTCTGTGTCTACCTTTGTCTCTTTCTCTCTGTCTATTTGTCTCTCTGTCTCTCTGTCTGTCTGTCTCTCTGTCTCTCTGTCTCTATATGTGTCTCTCTCTTTCTATCTCTCTCTGTTTCTCTCTCTCTCTCTCTCTGTCTCTCTCTCTCTCTGTCTCTGTCTCTCTCTGTCTCTCTCTCTCTCTCTGTCTCTCTCTCTCTGTGTCTCTCTCTCTCTCTCTCTCTCTGTCTCTCTCTGTCTCTCTCTGTCTCTCTCTCTCTGTCTCTCTCTCTGTCTGTCCCTTTTCTCCTAATTCTCATCCCACTCCATTTCTCTCACGTCCACATCCTCTGTCTCTAAGCTCGCTCTGTTTGGTTGCCTTTCCTCTTGTGTCAGTAAATATACTTCAACACTATCGGTTTTCCAAGCTTTTCTGCCCCCCCCCAGACGACAGAAAAATGTCAAACCGCGCAAATAAATAGCTCCCATGGAACCAAAATGATGTAATTGCTCAAATCCTGTCCCCTCTCTCCCCCGCCCCCCACATCCTCACTTCCTGAGTGTGGGGAGAAGCTCTGCACCCCAGTGCAGGCTGAGGTCAACAAACCCCGTGCCTCTGGAAAGGTGAGCCTGGTTTTAACACCTCCACACTCCCCTGTTCCTCTCCTGTTTCCCAGGCCAGGCAGGCGGCCAGGCAGGAGGTCTGCCACTCCAAGCCCTGCACAGTGTCAGATCCTGGATGTGTCTCACACAGTGCAGCGGCATGCTGCGAGCAGAGCAGAGCGGAAAAGAGCATGCTGCGAGCAGAGCAGAGTAGAGCAGAATAGAGCATGCTGCGAGCAGAGCAGAGCAGAATAGAGCATGCTGCGAGCAGAGCAGAGCAGAACAGAGCATGCTGCGAGCAGAGCAGAGTAGAGCAGAATAGAGCATGCTGCGAGCAGAGCAGAGCAGAACAGAGCATGCTGCGAGCAGAGCAGAGCAGAACAGAGCATGCTGCGAGCAGAGTAGAGCAGAGCGGAATAGAGCATGCTACAAGCAGAGTAGAGCAGAGCGGAATAGAGCATGCTGCAAGCAGAGTAGAGCAGAATAGAGCATGCTGCAAGCAGAGCAGAGTGGAAAAGAGCATGCTGCGAGCAGAGCAGAGTAGAGCAGAACGGAGAGGAACAGCGTGCTGCGAGCATAACAGAGCAGAGGATGAACAGCGAGCAGAACCTTTTCTGAACTCCCCCCAACTCCCCCCGACACCCAGACGTGGGTCTCCTTCCCTGCATCGTACCTCATCTAAGATACACACCAGCGAAGCCGCCTTCGCTGATGGGGTCCTGCACGCATGAACTGAGAGGGATGTTTTGGTGGGAAGATATTCAATAACGTGTGTCCACAGGAGACTGTGAGGATGACCAGGGGCTTGGGAGGTCGTTGGTGGTGAACCCTGTCACCTTTCTCCTGAGTGGGGACATCTCGTGTTTACCTACAAGAGGAAGGGAAGGGTGGGGCAGAGGTTCACTGGTCATGTGTGTATGTATGTTTGTGTGTGTGTGTGTGTGTGTGTGTGTGTGTGTGTGTGTGTGTTAAGATTCTAGCTACCCTTTCAACCTAAGGAAATGAACAGTGTTTTTGAGTGTTTTCACAGCCTGACAGAGTTAGCGTCCTGTCTGCTAATCACAACCGCTGAAGTCAATGTGCTTTGACACTCTCCTCCTGCTGATGCACTCTCACTCTCACTCTCACTCTCACTCTCACTCTCACTCTCACTCTCACTCTCACTCTCTCTCTCTCTCTCTCTCTCTCTCTCACACACACACACACACACACACACACACACACACACACATACGCGCAAACACACACACTCTCACACACACACACACGTACATGCAAACACACACACATGCACACACTCTCTCACACACACACACACACGCACGCGCACATACTCTCACACACAAACACACGCACATGTACATGCAAACACACACACTCTCTCTCTGAAACACACACACACTCGATGCCTTTAGCATTCACAGAAACACATTTGACCATAACAGAAACATACAGGTCTCTCTCTTACACAAGGGCAATCACTGAAATGCAGTTAGCATGTCCACTGTAATGACAAAGTAGCATGCAAGACATAAACAAGGAGAGCTCCTGCTCTCAGAGACGTCGAGCTGAACCCAAGGTGGCCTCCCCATTCGGCAGGAGTTTACCCTTCCTGCAACATGTACAGTCTCCCAAATCAAGCTTTTCCCTGTTCCTCTACATGAATATTTCAGTTCGCTAACACATAGCTTGCATCACATCATCTGAGGCTCCAATGCTTGTTTCCGTTCTCTTCAGATCGTGTTTACAAGAGGTTGCCAGAGAAACAAATGTTTTCAAGACATCTAAACAAGGTTATCTGAAGTGGAGGCCACAGCTATCAGGGTTTGTTCAACGCGCGGGTAATTATAGGGGGTTGATACGATACGCTTCACAGTCCAAAGACACTTCTCCCTCTAGTGGTCAACAGATATGTGACCCTGAAGCAAGAATCTTACTGGCATCCAACAGTGATGTACAGTATGCATCAAACAAACAGTGATGTACAAGAGCACATCCATACAGTACGAATCAAACAAACAGTGATGTAAAGAGCACATCCACACATTGCACATCAGATAGCTATGTACAAGAGCACATCCACACAGTGCAAATCAGATAGCTATGTACAAGAGCACATCCATACAGTGCACATCAGATAGCTATGTACAAGAGCACATCCACACAGTACACATCAAACAGCTATGTACAAGAGCGCATCTGTACGCTCTGCAGATCTGGCAAACTGGTCGAACTGCATGTCTCTCCCTCCCTCTGTGGCCATGAGGCTGGTTTCAGTCAGAAATTGTCCTGATTGCTTGGCCCCTCCCACTCATTCCCACCCCACCCTGGCCCCTCCCACCCCCTCCTGGGCCCTCCCCCCTGTGGCATCTCCTCCTCTAAAAGCTTTTTTAATTATGGCGGCTATTAAAGCTTGGCTAGTGCTCTGCACCGACTATGTTAGTGTCTGCCCAGCTGATCGCACACACACAAAGACACACACACACACACAAAGACACACACACACAAAGACACACACACACAAAGACACACAAAGACACACACACAAAGATACACGCACACAAAGACACACACACACAAAGACACACACACACAAAGACACACAAAGACACACACAAAGATACACACACACAAAGACACACACACATAAAGACACACACACACTCACACACAAGAACAGAGGCATTGTCAGCCTCTGACCAGATGACAAACCTGTCTACAATGACTCGGACCTTTCTCTGCTCTGCTCGCTTAAGATTGAAAGAACAACATGAGCTCTCGTCTTCCAATCTTACCAGGAGAGTAAGGAGAGGGGAAGGGGTGTGTGTGTGTGTGCGTGCGTGCGTGCATGTGTGTGTGCGTGCGCGTGCATGCGTGCGTGTGTGCGTGTGTGTGGTAGGGAGGAAGGAGGATGAGTTTTTATGGATGTTTCTATGCATCTCTCTAAAGTGCAGGTGTGTATCTGGGTCTGGCAGACTGCTTACAGAAAGACATTGCTGACACATAAATGATGGATGTAGCTCTAAACATAGAAAGGGACAGGGCCAGGCAGGATGACTCATCTATAGAAAACAGATAAGTGGACTATCGATTACTTTGTCATAAAGGTACTGTTATGCTTTTACACGCAAACGACCCTGCTGTAAAATACAAATAAAAACAGCCGGCACATATTTAATGTATTACATTACGCTGTGTTAAACGGACTACAGCAAACCCTGAGTCAGACTTCTGTGTCTCACTATCCTAACCTCAAGGAGGAGGTGTGTGTGCCAGCGTGTGTGTGTCAGCGTGTGTGTGTGTCAGAGTTGTGTGTGTATCAGAATTGTGTGTGTGTATGTGTCAGCTTGTGTGTGTGTGTCAGCGTGTGTGTGTGTCAGAGTTGTGTGCGTGTGTGTCAGCGTGTGTGTGTGTTAGAGTTGTGTGAGTGTGTGTCAGCATGTGTGTGTGTGTCAGCTTGTGTGTGTGTGTGTCAGCGTGTGTGTGTGTCAGAGTTGTGCACGCGTGGATTTGCGCATGCTCATTGGCTTCCATGGCTGTCTGGTCTATATAAAACCCCAATCTAATAGTCGCTGCTTCGAGAGAAGCGTTCCTAGTCTGACCCCCGAGTTCATGGGGTCACAGTTACTTCCTGCGTCGGCCAATCGGACGAGTCTGCCGGCGGTCGACAGGCTGCTACAGCAGCTCTCAGGTTACCCTGGGACTGACAATGCTGGCCTGGGAGGGAGGGGAGGGGGAGGGAGGAGGGGGGAGAGGACGTAGGGTGTGTGTGTGTCTCTAGCGTGTGTGTCTCCAGAGTGTGTGTGTGCATGAGTTGTGTGTGTAATCAAGAAATTGGTGGTGTTGTGTGTCAGCTTGTGTTGGTGTGTGTGTGTGTAGCTTGTGTGTGTGTGTCAGCGTGTGGTGTGTCGAGTTATGTGCGTGTGGTGAGCAGACGTGTGTGGTGTAGTTCTGAGTTTGTGTGTGTAGTGTGTCATGCATGTGTGTGCTGGTGTCTAGCTTGCTGTGTGTGTGTGTGGACAGCGCTGTGTGTGTGTCAGAGTTGATGGTCACAGCATGGATTAGGCAGCATGCTTATGGGTGGCTCTTCCGCGATGGGCTGTCTGGTCTATATAAAACCCCAATCTAATAGTCGCTGCTTCGAGAGAAGCGTTCCTAGTCTGACCCCCGAGTTCATGGGGTCACAGTTACTTCCTGCGTCGGCCAATCGGACGAGTCTGCCGGCGGTCGACAGGCTGCTACAGCAGCTCTCAGGTTACCCTGGGACTGACAATGCTGGCCTGGGAGGGAGGGGAGGGGTGGGAGGAAGGGGGAGGGACGGAGAGGGGGAGGGCGGGGAGAGGGGGTGTCCGATATGGGGGTGTGTGGAGGAAGAATCGGGTTTTGAAGGGGTCACACAACCGTGAAATCTCCAACCAACACTCTTCAAAGAGCATCAGCCCTCCCCGCTCCCCCCCCCTCCCTTCCCACGGGCCTCCCCCTGGCCGCAACGGCCAGCCAGGCCCGGAGGCGCCTGTCACGCTTCACAAGTGGGGCAGGCTGAAAACGGTAGATGAACGGGAAGACCTTGAAGTGCTGACACCTCTCGCCGCTTGCTGTCGCCCCTGCTACATTCTCGCCACCGGTGACCCTCTCTCTGTCTCCCGCTCCATACCGCAGATCGTCCAGCTGAGCTGTCTGGCTTTCTCTCTGATCTGCCTGGACGACTGTAACCCGAAGATGCTTCGCAGGACGGCTGTGAGCACTAACCTTAATGGGACAGCCATCTGGAGCAGGGCAGGAACGTCACCTGACTGGCAGACAGCAGCACGGGCCAGACTGGGAGCTCTTCTCTCTTTATGGACATGAGGCTTGAGATAAAAGCAGAGACAACACAATGGCCTGAACAAGGCCTCACCTGTTCGCTTTCCTGACTCTGCATGTGAAGGGGCTTCGCCGAAGGGATGAGAGGATAAAACTATACCAGGAGATAAGGAACGCTGACAGACATTCTTTCTTTTCCGGGGCTTTTAATCCCACCCCAACCAAGGTTTTTTTTATAAGGTAAAAGGTTCTAACCAGTCAAAATAGGTTTGTGACCTGAAACAAAGGGTCACATGACCTTTTAAACAAAGTTCTCCTCTATGAGGAAGGCGGAATCCTTCTTAATTACCTACGAAGTCAATCAGTCATGTTAATTAGTACCACACGCTTTCAATGGATTTCCTATGAGAAGCCTAGGGGCAAAAAGCACTAAAATGGATTAAGGCTGCGCTCCTGAGGGCTGCTGCCATGATGTATGGTTTGGGTAACCGGGCAGGAAACGTTTGCGAGAAAAGTAACTCCCATGTTTAAGGTCAAGAGGTCGTGAAAAAGCCAGATCGGTTTAATCCGTGTCAGTCAATAGACACATGAAGAGATTGTATGCGGCTTCTGGAAGGACCTGGAGCAGGAGGATCTGGAGCAGGAGGATCTGGAGCAGGAGGACCTGGAGTAGGAGGAGCTGGAGCAGGAGGACCTGGAGCAGGAGGATCTGGAGCAGGAGGACCTGGAGCAGGAGGACCCTGAGGGGGAGGACCTGGAGCAGGACCCTGAGTGGGAGGACCCTGAGGGGGATCTCTGTGGCTGGTTCTCTGGGCTCCTTGGGGGGGTTGTTTGGGGGATTAGAGGAAGGTCAACTGGGTTAGACTAAGCAGGGGTGTTGGAGCCGTAACATGGAGGTGTTGGTTCTGAGAAACCTTTGCTTCTAGAATGTCAAAGCCAAATAAACAGTGGTGGGGGAGCCTTGCTTGGAGGACAGGAAGAGGTGCCTAAAAGGGTCTAGTCTGGTCAGGTTCGGTCAGGTTCGGTCTGGTCAGGTTTAGTCTGGTCTGGCCTGGTTGGGTTCGGTCTGCTCTGGTCTAGTCTAGTCTAGTCTAGTCTAGTCTAGTCTAGTCATGTCTGGTCAGGTCAGGTCTGGCACTGGGTTTGGGTCTGGGCCTGGTCTGAGCTGAGCTGGCCAAGGCAGCATGATCGCAAGCACAAGGTCGTAGCAGAGCTCCTCTTCCTCCACCTCCTCCACCTCCTCCTCCACCTCCTCCTCCTTCATCTCCATCCTCTTAGATCATTCCTCAAACGAAGCCGTAAAAGTAATAAAGATCTGCTCGCTGTCCCTTCCTGAGACATCTGCTTGAACTCTTCTCTTTTCTATTAATGAGACTGGTCATTTATTGTCCAGCTCCCCCGGAAGATAACAAACTTCCAGATATTGTTCGACTGAGAGAACAAGGGAGGAGAAACAGCAACGAGAGAGACGGAACATTTCCAGAAAGAAACTCTAACGTAATAAGACGAAGAAAAACGGCAATAATCAACGGATTTTAACATTGAACTCCAAGGTTCTCAGTGTCTGGAAGTAATCCACTCCACACGGCCCCCCAAAAAAAGGGGAGGGAAAAAAGCAGACAAGCCCCTAAATTTTCTCCCCACTGTGACTCAATTAGCCCACCGAGGTCCACTTACCCAACATTAAGTTTCTATTCCAACTACAGACCAGAACAGGGGAGACAGGGGCTGGAGGATTGGGTTGACACACAGGACTGCTCCTGAATAATATACCTCAGGGAAGACAAAGAAAATATACCAAGGCTACACTCACACACACACACACACACACACACACACACACACACACACACACAAACCGCACAGCACCGATTAACCGAACAGATAAGGGCTGTTGAAGAGGCAAAGCAGGGACCGGTGGTTCTGGGAAAGTACGAAACAAAAGAGAAACGTTCTCCCTGTTCTCCCAGAGGAAGAAGAAAGGGGGAACGAAACACAAGGAAAAAGAAGCAAGGAGCCTATAGATCTGAACTGCAGCTCTGGAGCTCCGTCATCCGTCTAGCCAAACATTCAAACGTCTTCCCTGCCTCGATCCTTGTTTACACCAGCCTTATCCTTCCATCCTGTGTATCCTAGCGCTGGTCTCAGCCTTCCTCTCTTCTCCACCTTCCATCCTTTCATCCCGCCCCCCTGCCTCTTAAATCAGACCCAGGCCTTGATTATCACAAGGCAGGATGAACGAGGTCACTGGAGAAGTCTTGGGGACTTGGCAAGTCACTGATGTGCTTAGAGAGGCTCATATATTTTGCAGTGCGAATCCCTCCAGATACCAGATCAGGGGCGAGAGGGGTGTGAGAATGAGTTACAGGGAAGGAGAGAAAGGGATACGAGGAAATGGATATTGTTATGTGTGTTTGTGTGAAAGAGAGGGGGAGAGAGAGAGAGTTATGTCACAAAGAAAGCAACAAGGAAAAAGACCAGGATGAAAATAGGATGTGAGAGGAAGAGAGAAACGAGAGGCTCCCTGTACACAGTGAACACAAGTACTAATCTGCTGCTATTATTTATGGCAGTTTGGACCAACTCCATCCTGCAACACCAGACTACAATCAGAGCTGTTCTCTGTTTCGTCTCAAGCTTCTACTCTCGCAAATGTACATGTCTGATTGAGGTGGACGGGTGAAACCGGCTATTTGGAGGGTGGTGAAGAAGCACTTAGCTTGTAACATTTGGCTCGTGAAGTTTGATACTTGACATCCCAAACATAAAGCCCTCCAGAAATATCCCCCGCCAAACATCCAGTTTTTCACAACAGAATCTGCTATAACTGTGAGCGCAACTGCATCTCTCCTGTCAATCTCATGCACCACGTTTAGTCAAATTTAATCGAAAGTATTTCCCATGTTTCGCGTATAACATTTCTCAGTGGTTCTAGATTTACGAAAGACAATAGCTCTCTCTAGCGTCGTTTCAATGTACTTCACTACCGTCACTATTCAAACGTTACTCAAAGTACATATGGATTTTAGCTTTCAGCGTAGATGCGTCTGTTTCGTAATTTAGTATCATCAACAACGCATGTGAAAACATCACTGTTTGTACTACGCAGACGTCATGTGATTAGGACCTTTTTTGGCGCAGTCAAAAAGATGCACGACCAAAACTAGACACTAGAAGACGCTCTATCCACATGAGTTGAACCAGCGGAAGCGATCCTGTCTAACATCCCAAGACCATGCATGTCGCCCGCAGCTTCTCATTCAGATGGAATGACACTGTGAAATCGGATTACAAGACAAACTGCCAAATCACACACTGGCAGCACCGTGGTTGACTTGTAAACTCTTTGTATTTGCGATGCCGAGGCAACTCCGTTAAACGTTATTATTCCAACACCCTGTCATTGGCGCATCTTGATCAATTGTCTTTGCATTCCTTTGCATTCACTCTGCTTTCGTTGAGGGGTTTTATTTATTTTTTTAAAGACGAAAAAAAATCGGACGTCTGGGTCCTACCCTGAGACAATAAGACAGCGAGTAATGGCCCAGTTATCATATGTAGGAGAGAGAGAGCGTGTGAATGAATGAACAGGCCCTTTTTAAAAGGGGGGTTTATGAAGGTTGGTCTATCTACTAGATTGTAGATGTGGGATCTGGTTTCCCTTTATAGGCTGCTGTTTCTCCGCCATGAACTCCTCTGCCATCCTAGGTGCCTGAGCAGGCAGAATACGATTAGAAATGAGCAGGTTTATAGAGTCTAAAATAATCTAGCAGACACTGAGAAGTCCCTTGAGCCTAGGAGCCCATTCCCTTCCCTTCATCAGAGTTCAGCAGGACATAATGAAAACAGAAAAGGGGATCTTTACAGACGCACACACTCGTGCAGCTACACACACACACACACACACACACACACACTTTCTCTCCACCTCTCTCTCACACGCACGCACGCACACGCTGAGGTGAAATGTGCGATACATCACAGTCTCTCTAAGGGTTGGGCGGAGGTGCATATTTCGGAGACTTCGTTCTTTTTTATATCTAAGTTATGATTTATTGACACGTGCATCCAGAGAGGCCTTGGCCTCGGTTGAACTTTCACCTCTGGCTGTTTGCCTCCTCAGCATCTTATCCAACAAATCCTCAGAGATGGTATCAATTAACCCCTTCGCTCCGTCTCCCCAGAACGCACGTTATTAGCAGAAACATTACCCCCTCTGGGGCGGAGAGTTTCAGCCGCATGGAAATCTCTATCAGATGGATGGAGCAGAGAAGACTTTTTAAAGATGACAGGCAGGCAGGCAGGCAGGCAGGCAGGCAGGCAGGCAGGCAGGCAGGCAGGCAGGCAGGCAGGCAGGCAGGCAGGCAGGCAGACAGACGCATGAGAAGCTGCAGTTCAGCCCCTGTTACTAATGAGCTGTGTTAAAAGAAATGTTTCTATTAAACACACCATCCTGCCCAAAAGGTTCACTGCAAATATATATATATATGTTCAACAGTACAGGACATGCAATCGTCTCGACACGGGGGGAGAAAACACAACAGAAAAGCATGACAAAGCGTGGAAACACGGCCATCAAAGAGAAGTTATCAAAGTGGCGCACTCGTCTGGAAAAGTCTTGGTCAGAAGACGGCAAAAAGAAACGGTCGTGTTGATCGGCTCTGAAGCCTGTGACATGTTTGTATCACACCTGGGGTGGAATAACACGTCCGTCTGTTAACAGCTCTGATGATGCAGGGGAGCTATTATCATACGTGCTCAGTTCTGCTCTACGAAGGTGGAGAGACAAGCATGAAAGGTTGGCCCATCAATACTGGGAGGATTCAACTCCAACCTTGGTGAGAAAAAAGTGGGTTTGAGATGGCTGAAGACAAAGGAAGACGTGAGTGCAGGGAGAGAGTGCTTGAGAGAGATTTAGTGGGAGAGAGCAACAGAGAGATAGAGCGACAGAGAGATAGAGCGACAGAGAGATAGAGAGTGACAGAGAGAGAGCAACAGAGAAGAGACAGACAGACAGACAGACAGAGAAGAGAGAAACAGAGAGAGAGAGAGAGAGAGAGAGAGAAATAGCAAGAGAGAGTGAGAGATAGACAGGAGAGAGAGAGGAACAGAGAGACAGAGAGAGAAAAAGAGAGTGCGAGAGAGCATGAGAGAGCGAGAGAGAAAGAGAGAACGAGAGAGAGGAACAGAGAGAGAAAAAAGAGAGAGCATGAGAGACCGAGAGAGAAAGAGAGCGACAGAGAGAAGAAACAGTTTAAACGTCAATGCAAGTGCCTTGCCAGTGTACACGCGCTGCTGATGAGCTATGTAGGATCTCACACTTTCACCTGCATCCCGAGGAGCTACAAAGACAACGTTGACTAAATACGATGTGCCACAATCTCAGTCACACAGCTGCGGACTCAACAGGAATTTGAAACTGTTTCGTGCGGATGGTAACACTACGCCACAGTCATTTCCCCTTCTATGGATTTTCCATGTTCAACTGATTTGACTCTAACCCAGGAGAGGTAAAATAAGGCAGATTTCGACGGTTCCCAGGTGTATCAGTTGCGCCTGCTTTGGACATGGGACCGTATGTTCGCTTTGAAGGATATTGCGCCGGCGATATAGAGTCTTCCTGAAGGAAAGCCGTGTTCGGAACTAAGCGGGAGAGCTGCGGGTCCGCGCGCCACAATGATGCGTTCCAACCACGGACTCATCCTGCTTCTGTTAAACGGAACCGCGTGCTTGGTAAGCAAGCTATGGATGATACAATACTCAAACCGATGTTTAAAAAAAAGTTAGTCATTAGAGTGTCAATCTCCATTAGGTTGATTTGCTAATGGCGAGTGCGATCAATCAAACGCATTTGCTATTGAGCACAGGTGAATTGTCTACTCGCGGAGTGAGTAAGAGTAATATCGAGCGGTCTCTCCGCGGTTAACAATGCGCTGGTAGTGGATGCACGTCCCGTGCGTCAAGTGCGCTTCGATATCCATAACCCTCGTGCATATGATACCACGGATCACATTAAGTGCCTTTGTTATGGGGCCGTTGTGACACAGGCTACTGTTAAAATAATACGGTGCACAGAGAAATATAACTTTAGGCCATCAAAACATTAAAGACGGAAAGGGGAGAGGAAAGTGCTATCCTCTGTTAAATATATTGCACAGGATCTTATATGCAAGATGCTTATATGCCATGTTTAATTATGTTTTTTTGTCTGTTTGTGATATTACGGATATCGTTTGGGAGAAGATACAATTATAGGTATTGATAAAAGCTATTTAGTTTTCTCGGTTCCGTATCCTGCAGTATAACAGCATTAGTCTGTCTTACATTTTATGTAGAGGCGGGGGTTTTCATCTAGTATCTGGATTTCTGAGGATAGACTTAATGATTCCCAAACATGTCATCCACGCCCCAATTAAAGACAATTACAGGATTAGTTAATTAGTCAATTCTGCTTCCTATTTGAATACAATAAACGGCGGCAACAACAGTATAAATTATGGTGAAATTGTAGAATTGTATCAAAAGCAGGTGTTTCACACAACCGCAACTTTCAATGGTTGCCCAAACAAGAAACGTCTGGGATGAAGTAGATGATAGAAGATAGTGACGCAGGCTATACGTTCAAATGTTTTTATTAAGCTATGTCATGGCTGCGAGCGGATGTCATATTTTCAAGTATGACCTTGTGGTTTACAAAGTCAATATAAACTCCGTTTGCGTGTCTCCACCGGGATACACGAGAGGAAACGAGGTTAGCGTCAGGCTAAAACCTTTCAATAACTATTCCATCAAAAGCAATAAACTAATTTTTTTTATTTGTCGAACTAGTGGTAAAGTTTAAAACCTAATTAAAGGCACCCGATTGCAGTCTGAGATACCGGCCGAAATATATAAACATAGCTAAAAGTCAAATAACATGTTTAAACTGATCTCAACGTTTATATCGGGCTTTATAGAATAACTATAATAATGTGATGCGTGTGTTTTGCGTATCATTTTAAGATTGGATAATTAGGCCTGTGCATTCTGGTGGCAGTTATCAAGGCATTGGGCAAATTGTGTAGCTAATGAGTATACAATCACTATCTTACATCAAAAGTGTTAAACGCACGTCACGTCTCTCAGCATGGAATCTTGGGTAACTCGTTAGTTTGATGACGTTGATAAATTATACAACAGTTGTCTTCCAACATTTCATTACGCGACAGAAGTAAATAATCGTAAACCATGTCACGATATTGAGATTTAGGTCGTTTCCGTTAATGCTACAGTTTAAAGTCGCCAGTAGTTTCCTCGAATGGTTTAATAATCCACTATTAACAAAGAGAAGAGTGAAAATTAGAATAGAAATCAGGTTATAAATATTAATTATGGTGTCCTCCAAAATGATAAAAGGTTATGAATAACATCAACTGTCACGACTGAGTGCTTTCTAATTGATTGCTACATGTGGAAATTATGTTTATTTTCTAGTAAGGTTTTAGTCGTTTTTCATCCTCTCCTATACAGTTTTAATTTGTTTTTAATAGACTCAATTGTTTAAGCATTTAATGTATTTCATCTAATTCGTGCAATTAACTTGCTAAACGTTTTCAATTAGTATATTTACTACATTAGATTTTACACTTGCAATCCCAAATACATGTCTGCATCAGGATGAGTGGACGAGAGGTGAACGATCAAACACACACACACACACTCACACACACACACACACACACGCGCACACACATGCACACACACATGCACACGCACACGCACACACACACACACGCACACGCGCACACACACACACGCACACGTGCTTATTTGCCACGAGGCGTTAGCCCTGCATTTGCCCTGTAACCTTCAAACAGCAGTAACTCTGGGCCTCACTGTCTCACACCAAAACCCAGATCCACTCAAAGGCAAGTTAAGGAGATGACACCACACAGGGTCTCTTTAGGCTTCAGATAGCCAGTCATCTGGAAGAGAGAACGCCTTTTATGACTGGCGGTCTATAAAACCTCACATCCGTGGCAGCTAGCACGAACCCGTGGAGGGCAGTCAGCCAAACTTTTATTCGAAATACATTCCTCTTTTTGCCCCCCCCCCCTCCCCCATTGAAGGTCTCTCATTAGACCGAAGCAATTTTTTTCTTTTTAACACAAGGTAACGTCAGAGATGAATCCAAGTTTACCTGAAGCACGTATGACTCTTAAGACCTGTTCTGCCTCGTCAGAGAGTCTTTAACGCCATCTTTCTTCCGTACTCAGCACTCTTTTCATGGTCGGTAGCCTCTGTCCACCCAAACGAATCCCTGCCGTGTCCGAAACGCCAATCTGGAATCGCCAAATTATTCCCTGGTGAACGTAGGATAACCGCAGAATCCAATCAAGCCATTGTACTGTGTATGATCCATTGCTAAGTCTGGATCCTCTTGCTAAACACACACGTACGCATGCATGCATGTGCAGATGCGGATAGCCAGCTCCCTTCGCGAACGTCAAATCAACAGCATTTTCTAATAGCTACAACTGCTGTACTGTTTGTGTAAACAGTGATAAATTATCTATACATAAGTAATACATTATGTACACCCACCAACACAAGCTGAGGCCAAGAGCTAAGCCTTAATAATTAGAGAGCACATTCACAGCAGTTCACTGTATGTCTAAGTGAATCATTACAGGGTGTTCTGGGTTTAAAAAATCATGTTCATCCATTCATATATATATATATATATATATATAGACAGAGATCTGCTATATGAGGATATACATATATATATATATATATGTGTATATATACATATGTATATATATACATATGTATATATATATATATATATATTCACAATGATTTTTGTCATCGTTTGCCAAACTACAAAGGTTTTAAGTATCGATTGAAAGGATAGTTAAAGTATTTTTTGTTTTACCGTCATGTCACAGTGGTATAACTCCATCATCCTTTTTCGCTTAATGTCTTGTGTGGATGCACAAGGATGCATGATCATAGGTTGGTGTTGGGCTCAGCCAGCCTTGTGAGCAGTGGTTATAGGAGCGCGCGCTGGGGTGCCTCCAAGCAGCTTCAGTGGCAGACAAGAGGCCGCTGGTTTTGTAATGGCCAGGCTCCATGGCTTCCTGCCTGCCTGGGGTGTCAAACAGCTTGAGATATGCGCAGGCACGGCACAGATGACCCCGAAGGTGCGCCTTTCCCCTGGCCACCCACAGAGGCCGCCAGCCGAGGCACAGCTCAGCCCCCGGGCTCCCTCCGGCCTGCCTGCCTGTCTGCCTGCCTGCCTGCCTGCCTGCCTGTCTGCCTGTCTGCCTGTCTGCCTGACACGGCAGCACAGAGACAAGATGAGAGAAAGGGAGAGAGATAGAGAGAGACCGTGCTGACACATCCTTCGCTTTTCATTCTCAAGCAAGAGTACTGCTGTGAGTCACAATGCAGCGTTCTAAACCCCCGTGCAATTTCCTGGCACTGAAACGCCGGGAGAGAGACAGATGGAGTCAGACCTGGGTGGAGGTAGGGAGGTTTGTATCGCTGGTGTGGACAGTCGAGGACAGCTTTGAGCCAGAGGCTGGACGCAGTGAAGGCCAGACGGTTTCGCCTGGCGCATGAAACGTCAAACAACTCCAAAAGATAACATTTTATGTCAGGCAAGCTTGGAAGTTCCTGATTGGTTTCCCAGTTAAGGCTATCATGCATGTCCTAGGTTCGGAACTGGGTTCGGAACATTCTACAGGTTCTAAAACAGAGTTTAACCGGAGTGAGAAAAGGAAATGTTAATATTCATCTTGGGATCTGCTGGAGTAGGATTATGTTTGTAAATAACGGAAGACGTCTATTTGGTTATGCTTAGACTGATGCATCTTGAGAGCTTGTTATGTTTGATATGCTCTAATGGAAGCGGGTAAACAGAAGTGAATAAGGACAAATCAGACTTTCACTGTAGTCAAGAGATGGAGGTCTATTTCAAGAGAGGGCATCTGTCACTATCTGTCTCCAGGGAGACACTGTTGCTGTGACAAGGGCTAATAGGGACCTCATTAGGGCCTGAAGGGTGGCCATGGTGACATCATCAAGGCGTGGCCAAAGATGGCGTTGACCCCTTTCTTTTGTGCCATTATATGAGGGTAACCAAGGGATACTGCAGAGTTCTGTAGGGGTCCAGCAGAGTTCTGTAGGGTTCCTGCAGGTTTCTGTACTTACAGAACACTTGAGTGACTTTCATTTCACATTACTTTCTGCTCTGCTTCTCACCAGGCCTGTGTGTTGTGGTCAAGTAAGCACTGGGGAATCTTTAAGATCAAGCGTAAAACACGATCGTACAGCGTGTTGAGGCCGCGATACCCTTTGCTGTTCTGTGTGTTGACTTTGGAACACAATCGAAAAAGCATGAAATCAACACCTTCCGTGACGGTGTGTTTCCAGGCAGAGCTCAGCTGAGAGGGGTTCCACGGATACTTTCAGTCCAATCTTCCTTCTGTGGCTTTTCAGACAGGTGCCAATGCCCCAGCCCAGCTTCCCCCAGCTCTGCCCCATCACCCCTGCTCTCTGGTCCCCAGAGGAACCGCCCCCACAGCCTGCCCCCACAGCCTTCCCTGCCCCGCCCCAGCCAACCACCTTGTCGATATTTTATAATGTAAAAATTTGATAGCCAATTCAGAAGCTGGTTTCTCCCTCTGCATCTACAATGAACTCCCAGGCCCCTGGGAGCGTGAGACTAACGCCGTCCAAAATGAGTTTGGAAGAAAAGAAAAAAAAAACTTGAAAGAAGGAAAGGGAGGAAAAAAAGGTGATTGTAGCTGGTTGGTCCACCCAGCACAGAGCTAAGCTCCGGTGACCCCCTTGAAGTCAGCGTAAATTATTCATTAAGAGTCAAATGGCTTGTTTCTTGTGAAATTACCTTTTCTCTTTCTCTCTCTCTCTCTCTCTCTCTCTCTCCCTCTCTCTCTCCCCTTTGCGCTAGCCATCGGAATAATTAGTTATAAGGGCACAGCTGCAGTAAGATTTTAATCATGTAACAGAGGGAGAACAGTCCTGGTGTGAACATATTAGGTCTGGAGCAGGAGAGATGAGGGGGGAAAGCACACAAAGTATTGGCGAAATGCATGCAGCGCCTTGGTCTCTTAATTAAAAATGTATGTCGTATCAGAGATGAAGATTTCATCTCAACAGCCAAAGGAAATCCGAGTTCTTTATTGAACTTGTCACTTCCCTAGGATAAGCACATGACTTCCAGATCCTGCTGTGCGTCTGTCTCTAAACAGGCTCCATGGTCGCCTCTCCATAGCGGGGGGTGTTACCGCGCTCTGCTGAGGTCTCCGGGGAAACGAGAAGCGCGCCATGAATTATGTTAAACTATTGCAAGGGTCTATATTTGGATAACTATAGGGGCGGCCCAGGGGGAACAAGGTGGGGCTTGGCAGGCAACACCACCTCGGCTGCGTGACACAGCCGTTATTGCACAGATTTGACAAGGGGCCCCTGATTCTCTGTTTGCTTTTGTTAAAGTGCAATTCAGGTGCACAGATTGGGGGCGCCAGGAGAGGGGCGAAGGGCGCGGGTGTCGGAGGCGGGGAGAGGGAAGTCGGTAAATGGTTGGTGAACCTGGTCGACTTATAACCAGCTGATTATTGCCTGTGGAGCTGGAGGGCTTGGGAGGATTCGTTTCCCTCTTCTGTCTCTCATCCCTCTGTCCCCGCGTCGCGCCCGGGCCCCCCCATCCCCCCGCTCCAACCCACCCACACCCCCCCCTGCGGTAGAGAGGCGGCTAGGGCCTGTTCTCACTAACGCTCAGGATGAGTTCACAATATTACTCGGGGACGGGCGCCCCCGTAGCCTTCCTGCGATCCCTGGAGTCACACAGTCGAACACAACAGATGACAAAACCCCCTCCGCCCTCCCCCCGAGCCAGCCCAGCCCTCGACCCGCCCCCCCATCGCGGCGCAGGCTCCCCAGCTGGTGCCCACCACCGATCGCCCACCCCCGCATTCGCCACCCCCCATCGCCTCACCCCCCCACATCGCCCACCCCCATCGCCCACCCTTGGAAAGCAACAGCGGGGCTCGGGGAAAATTATGTCTTTGTGGCTGTCCAGTGTCCTTGTAAAGAGGACAAATTCTAACCAACGCAACCAATTTAAGGGTCGTTCTTTTTCTTTTTCTTTTTTTTAGCCAAAACTGTTAGAATTCCCTTACCCAGTTACAAAATGTCAACCATCTGACACTATTATAGTGTTATACCTTGTAGGCTATTACTCAAAGCTAACGGCTTTACCCATCTAAATGAATGTGCTTCAACCCATTTATAACCTTCAGCACTGTGACTCAACATGGTTACAGAAGGGTTTCTCTGAGCTGTTAGCCATCTGCTCCATGGAGAGAGACTAGCTCCTTTGTTTTATATCCTCAGTAATCATCCATTAAAGGCCTTTCCAACATGCGTGAGGCTCCCGTGTGCTGCGTTCAGAGAGCTTCAGCAGTCCCAGAGCAGGGTCAACTCCTCTGTTCAGCCGCGGCTCAGCTCTCTGCTAATCTCTCCACTCTCCTCTCCGCTCACCTCCATCAGCCTCCTCAACCTGCTCTCGTCCTCCTATCGACTCCGTCTCTTCAGATTTCCGCTGACTTGCTCTCTCTCTCTCTCTTTCTCTCTCTCTCTCTCTGTCTCTCTCTCTGTCTCTCTCTCTGTCTCTCTCTCTCGTTCCGCCCGAGAGCAGCGTCGGGGGGGGGGGGGGAGCGCGAGGAATCGGCGGGAAGCGAACGCGCCAGGCGGGTTGCGTCGCGACGCGTCATATCAATCCATCTCTGGAGGGCACTTTGAAGGATACCACAGGGGCTTCCCAGCTCCACCTACAGGGATCTAGGCAGCCTGCCACCCCCTGCCCCGCACATGCAGGGCAACATAGTGAGACGAATCAAGCACACCCTGTCACGTCACTGGCAGACCAGCGGGGGGAAAAACAGAATTTGTAATTGCAATCATACTGCCACAAACTCCTTCAACCTCCTGAAACCAGAGAAGAAGAGTCAGAAAAGATTTGAATCAATATGCCTACAGCTCCCAAAGTTTGATTCATTATTAATGAGTGAGTGCTTCTTAGGGACAGTATCAAAACCATCTGATTCAAGTGGCAGAAGTCCTTGTCAGGCCTGCCTATGAGTTTCTGTCTGAGTGAGGATGAACACCATCCCTGCAGAGATGAGAGCAGGGCAGCGGCGGTATCTAGGTAACCAGAGGAGGGGGGGAGGAGGGGGGGGGGTCTGGACCTGACAGTGTGAGGTCATCTTAGGGAAGCAGGGAGAACCCTTCCCATCAGGAAGCAACAGCCCAGCAGTCACCAGGGCAGGGGTGCCATCTACCAAGATGTGTTGAAATGGGATCCACGTTGTGACGGAGGGGAAACGCACATTTTAGAAGAGACAGAAAATCAATATGACAGACTGTCTGAAATGCAAGCGAACAAATCTGGGACTGAAAAAGCTGCAGAAGATGGAATAAGAATGAGTAAGACTTAATAATCCTGACTAAGCCTGTATAAGGAAGCGCTTGCAGTCAGGACAGTAGATGGATCAGAGCACAGACAGAACAACATGCATTATGTATCACTGTAAAACCTCAAGGCTCACTGGGAACATCCTTGCCCTGGCAGACAGCGCCCACACACACACACACACACACACACACAGGCAGGCAGGCATACGAGCTTGCGCACACACACAACCACACACACCCACACTAACAGGCTACTGTTCACACAATTAATGGGGGCACGAGCATAAGCAGTGAACTGACACACACACGCACACACGTACACACGCACACACACACCCTCTTCACGGAAAGATCAAAAGTACTGAACGGCACTCCAGGCTTCCACAGCAAAGAGAGTCTACCTGTTAATAGATCATTACCATCAAATAATTACCCATTACTCCGTCTCTCGCATTCACACACACACACACCCACACACACCCACTCCACAAAGCTGCTGAGAAGAGCCCGACCATCTTCATCTTGGCCTCCCTCTTCCTCTCCCCCTCTCCGTCCTCCCCTCACTCACGGTGAAGATCTGACAGCTTTGTGCGCCCGCCGATGCAGGTTTTTAAATTAAAACAGTGGGTCTTAATTGCACACCAAGGCAGACTCCGCTGCCCTCGTCCACCTCCCCACCTCCACCGAATGCAGCAAAGCAATAATTGTTTCGCCACTCCGATTCGCACACTGTGACGCTTAAATCTCGCTGGCTCCCCCAGGCCTCCCAAGACGCTGGAGGGGCTGGAGTGGATTGCTATTTCTTTCTGCGGCTTTATCAGCCGGGAGAGATGCTTTTATACGGTGGGGAACTGGAAATCAGACACAAAGGAAAACAGGCTTTCAGGCTTAATAAACAGCAGAACATAACAACGATGTATATACTGTACCTCCCAAATTCAAACGCTCATTTATATGATGGAAGGTTGACAGAATGTCACTATAACTTCTACCAGAGGTAGGAGTTCTAAATTAAGTATCGACTAAACCTTTAATTTGTTTTCTGTCCTTTTTTTCCCTGGCTAATACTTACCTTCTTTCTCCTTTCTTTTTCCTCTCTGTATGCTCCCTTTCTCTCTCTCGCTCTCTCTCTATCGCTCAATCTCCCTCCATCCATCTCTCCCTTCCTTCCTTCCTCCCTTCCTCCCTCCCTTCGTTCGTTCGTTCCCTCCTTCCTTCCCTCCCTCCCTCCCGTCTTTCGCTCTCTCCAGCTGGCCCTGGGTCAAGAAGAAGACATGTCCAACCCCAAAGGCCCGTCAGACGAGTCCGCTAAGACGGTAGGCGTGCTGAACGCCCAGACGCCTCCGTCCCCCTTGAGTCGCTGGATGCTCCACAGCAAAAGCCGGGCGGCCAACAGCACGTCAGTAGAGCTACCCTACCGCTCCCCGGTGCCCTTCTCTAAGCAGGAGTTCTGGGAGATGCTAGGGAGCGACCTGATGAAGCCGGACTCCGCCTCCTCCTCCAGGGTGAAGCGAAGGCCCATCGTCAAGACGGGAAAGTTCAAGAAGATGTTCGGCTGGGGCGACTTCTACTCCAACATCAAGACCGTCCGTCTCAACCTGCTCATCACAGGCAAGATCGTGGACCACGGCAACGGGACGTTCAGCGTGTACTTCCGCCATAACTCCACGGGTCAGGGCAACATCTCAGTCAGCCTGGTGCCACCGGTCAAGGCGGTGGAGTTTGACCTGGAGCGCCAGAGCGTGGTCTATCCCAAGGACTCCAAGATCTTCAACTGCCGTGTGGACTACGAGAAGGTGGACCGGAGCAAGCGCACCTCGCTGTGCAACTACGACCCGTCCAAGACGTGCTTCCAGGAGCAGACTCAGAGTCACGTGTCCTGGATCTGCTCCAAGCCGTTCAAGGTCATCTGCATCTACATCTCCTTCTACAGCACGGACTACCGCCTGGTCCAGAAGGTCTGCCCGGACTACAACTACCACAATGAGATGCCCTACCTGCCGTCAGGGTAGAGGGGGCCAGGGGGGGCAGGGCAGGGGGGAGAGGGGGCGCAGGGGAAAGGGGAGCGGAGAGGGGACTTTGGCAGCTGAGGGGGTAACGATGATGCACGGAGTGAAAGGGGCACACAAGAGCTTTAAACGTCCCTCTGACTGTTCCTGCGGCAACTTCACCTGTGTGGCATACGGTGACTTTTTCTGTGGACTGATAACTGTGTTTGTAAATCTTATATATGCAAAACATACAGTATGCACACAACTAGCCTCGTGAGGCTCTCGCCTTCTGCAGGCATCGACCGATGTGAGCAGACCACTTTCGTGCACACAGTTAACACCGCCAACAGCAGTCAGAATAGCTGAACCAGCCCACATGGAACGCTGACAGACATTCCACTCTCACATGCAGGTGATAAGGAGGGTGCAAGGTTATCACAGGCAAGGGTCTCACTCCTCCGATCATCACCACTATTTGCCCTCACACCTCCCTCCTCCCTTCCCCCTCCACCCTCCTCCCCCTTCCCCCTTCTCCCTTCTACCTTCTCCATCCTCCCACAAGTCTATCCCGCCCGAAATGTGCCATCTCGCAATGTTTACACGCAAATGATCATCTATCCAAGAGAAAGAGAAAGAAAGGGGGGAGCGAGGGGGAGCAAGGGGGAGCGAGAGGGACAAAGAGACGGGGGGGGGGAGAAAACAGGGGGGAGGGTGCGGCAGAGAGAGTAGCAACATCATCGAAGGTTTGGGGTTAGGCTTCAGACGAGGTTCAACATGGGGAAAATAACTAGATCGTGGATTGAGACAGGCACCTATGCCCCTGTGAGAGAGCGAGAGCAGGGGAGATGGATGGAGGCTGTGTAGGAAGGCTGGAGAGCTTCAAGGGACTCCCTGTAATTAAAGCAGAGGAGACTGAAGGAGATGTAGAGTAGAGCGCTTCTTCTTCTATTGTTCCCTCTGTATGAAAAAAGATTACATTTGGTTGCCGTCAGGATTCCTGATTTCACGCCTTGATAACTTTGACTGTGGGAGGATGATTATGGTCTCCTGACGTACGCAGTATGTCTCTAAATTCTTCCCGTTATCGCGGAGAAATGAAAATATTATCATAATAATTACATTTAATTTAATCCCTTTAAGAACTAATTACGGCTTCGACGAAAGGGCGAGATGTGTTTGCGAGCCTGAAGTTCCCGGGCGCGGAGGCAGAGTGAAGGAGAGGGCGGCCTGGCAGCCGTGGGAGGAAGCTAACCCTGGAGTTAACCACTCCCATCAAGATAAATGGCGAGAGGCCAGCTGAAGCACTGGCCCTTTACACCAACAACCAGGCTGGAGCGAAGGACAACATGCGTCTTTATTTAAGAAGCCCTGACAGGTCTCTCACTGCAGAGACCGTCACATCCCTGAGAACTCCATGACAGCCACTGTCCAGCTGAGATGACTTGGCTGCAGAGAAGTCTTGTTTGCGGAGATGCAGAACAGTATGTTGAGGGTATCGTTTCTGAATAGCATCAGATTGGTAGCGCTATCTGGGGTGTGAAGAGAGAGAGAGAGAGGGAGAGAGAGAGAGAGGGAGAGAGCGAGCGAGCAAAAGACAGAGAGAGAGAGACAGAGAGAGAGAGAGAGAGAAAGAGGTAGAGAGCGAGAGAGAGAGAGAGAGAGAGAGAGAGAGAGAGAAGAGTGGTGAGAACATGAGGGTAGGGACTCACAAGGCTAAATATAGAAACAGGGACCCATAGATCTGCACATCAAAGCATCTCTGTTTTAAAATTTTCTCTTAAAGATGGGGTGGGTGGGCGTAGGGGGGGGGGGGCTCCAGTCCTGATGAGGCCCGAGCAACAACAGCTCGGAGCCAGCCGCCCTGTCACAGGGGGCCCACGGCAACCACAATCATCCCTGCCTCACAGGGCCCTTTATAGGCAGCGCTATCCAGTTGTTCTGGATCATGCTAGTCACGTTTGGCACCTCTGTTCATGGTGAGAATATGAGAGAATATTTTTCCCCTTGTCTGATCCTGTGACGTCATGACTTGGCTGTGCTCTTCCTCACTTCCCTTGTAGCCCAGCAATCTGTTGGTAAAACAAACCAGTCAGGCTCTTCTCACTGTCTCCCAGTCTGGCCTCACCCAGACACCCTGGCTGCTTCGACTGGGCCCTCTATTCAGACTCATCTAGTCTCTTATGAATGGAAATAAGGAGGAAACGTATCGGAATAGGACCGTATCCATGTAAGGAACAGACCTGAGGAACATTATAGACAGGTCGTTTGTGGTATTTGCTGTGAATTGCATAGATCTTTACCATCGACATCAAAGCATCTCTCAGCCAATCCCCAACCCCTATTCACCTCTCTCAAACCCCATCCCACAGTCCTTCTGGAGTTCGGATTGGCCAGCTCGTTCATCCAGCTCCCCTATTCTGGACAGACCCTCCTCCACTTTTGCACCCCTGAGTCCAGAGATGGCTGGACTCAGTTCGTCTCTGTCAGGTTACCAGCCAGCTGAGAGAAGCGGGAAAATATCTCTCCCTCCTACACACGCAGACACACACACACACAGACACACACACACACACAGACATACACACAGAGAGACACACACAGACACACACACACACACAGACACACACACAGACACACACAGAGACACACACACACAGAGACACACACACAGAGACACACACACAGAGACACACACACACACAGAGACACACACACAGACACACAGAGACACACACACAGAGACACACACACACAGACACACACACACACAGACACACACGCACGTTACTGAGCTGGGGAGATCGAGCAGGTACGGGCCCCCCCTGCCCTCCACAGACCCTCTGGAAGCATCCGTCTGCCCATCAGATCCAACACACCTGGACACCTCCCCAAGAGCATGCCGTGGGCGTGGCCAGCAGCCCTGCAGGCCTCCGCAAGCTCCGCCTCCCTCCTCCCGCCTGCGGTGGAGCACCTGGAACTCCAGGTGTCCAGCCTGGAGGTCGGAGCCCGGTGACGGAGCCTTAGCAACCAGGAGAGATGCTAGCTTGACTCCCAACTAGACTCCCCTCCTCCCCCCTCGCTCCCCCCAGCCTCGCTACCTAACAGCAATATTCATTCGGAGGCTGCCTGCAGTCGACCCTGACCCAACCCTGCCCTCTGGGACCGCCTTGAAAACTAAGGGGGAGGGGCTTGTTCTGAAGGACATATTGTTGACTATTACGCTGTAGGATGGAAGGGATGTTGTTATGGCAACAGCCCCATTATGGACCAATGAAGTGCCAATGGACGTGTGGTCTTTAGGGGCGGAGGACCGCGTTGGTCCTTTCAGCACAGACGAGTAACAAAGCTGACATCAGATATCTATATATAAAAACTACTAGTCCCTGGGACATGAATAAAGGTATATTTAAATGTGGGTAATGCAGAGAGATTAGTCTGTTTAATCTTTTGTTTTCACATTGGTTTGTTTCAGTGTCATGTTGATATAGTGTCCGGATGATATGATGGCATTTGTTGTGGTTTTACGACATCTTAAAAAAAAATCAATAAAGAACACAGAAGTGCTCATCACCTCAATCAACGAGATCCAGGGTTTAGTCCTGATTCTTCTGACGCTTCTCAGATAGGCCTTGAAGTCTTTATTTTCGTGGATTTGCATACCTGGATTGTTTGCCAAAGGCATACAAAAGATGTGACAAAAATACGTGCAAATGCCCTTTACAGACACAGAGAGAGAGAGAGGCGGAGAGAGAGGGGGAGGCAGACAGACAGACAGACAGACAGACAGACAGACAGACAGACAGACAGACAGAGAAAGAAAGAAAGGGAGAGAGGGGGGGGAGAGAGGCAGAGAGACACACACATAGAGAGTGAGTGAGAGAGAGAGAGAGGGAGAGCGAGAGGGAGAGAGAGACAGGGAGAGAGAGAAAGACAGAGACAAAGAGAGGTAGAGACAGACAGAGAGAGAGGTAGAGACAGAGAGCAAGGTAGAGACAGAGAGAGAGAGAGAGAGAGAGAGGTAGAGACAGAGAGAGAGAGGAAGAGAGAGAGACAGAGAGAGAGGTAGAGACAGAGAGAGAGAGAGAGAGAGGTAGAGAGAGAGAGGTAGAGACAGACAGAGAGAGAGGTAGAGAGAGAGGTAGAGACAGAGAGAGAGGGAGAGAGAGATAGGTAGAGACACAGAGAGAGGTAGAGACAGAGAGAGAGAGAGAGAGAGAGAGACAGAGAGAGAGAAAGAGACAGACAGAGAGAGAGAGAGACAGAGAGAGAGAAAGAGACAGACAGAGAGAGAGAGAGACAGAGAGAGAGAAAGAGACAGAAAGAGAGAGGGAGAGACAGAGAGAGAGAAAGAGACAGAAAGAGAGAGGGGGGGTTGGAAATGAGGGAATAAAGCAAAAGGAATTAAAAGCTTCAACTTGGATGATGCATCTATACAACTCCTCTAATGAGCTTGTTTTATCTCTTTACATCTCTTTATATCGCTCTTTATATCTCTTTTCTGTCCCTGTCTGTTTCTCATTCTCTGTCTTTATGTGCAATATTTTCCCAGCCCTTCATTTTAAGTTGTAATTGACATTAAATCCGTACAGATTCTTAATTAAATCCCAGACAACGGTTAACGAGGAGATGAGTTCAAACAGTCAGATCTGTACATCCCTTTAAACAAGATCGATTATGGCAAGGCTGGCGGCACAGCCAAACCCTCCGCTCCCCCCCTCCCCCCAGTCCCCCCACCCCCCCACTTCTCTCGCTGCCGACGCCCCCTTGTTCCCATAAAAGCACTGTCTGCCTCGGGATAACCTTACTGAGGATGATGAAAGGAAAAGGGGAAAGTCAACAAGATAGAGGAGCACAAATCTAATTTGGAAGGCAGGGCTTCTGCGAGCGTGGAATCGACAGGAGCTCGTGTTCTAGACGCCACAGATAGAGCAGGAGAGGGCCACTGGGCTGTGTCGCTAACGACCAGGGAGGGGGCGGAGGGCTGCGTTGTTTCGTGGCGAGGGAGATGGAGGCGTTTGAATATCCGGGGAGGGGGGGGGGGGGGGGGGGACAATTGAACAGGCTAAGCATTCGACAGAGGCGGCGACGGCGGAGAAGAAGATGTGCAAGCAGGACAGTAGTCAATTGATGAAATAACCAGTGGTGGCGTGAGGGGGCGGGCGAAGGCGTGCAAAGCTGGAAGTGATAAATAGACGTTCGCTGAAATGACCTTGAGCTATGGAAAAGTGAGTCCGAAAAGAAGACAAGCGATCTGGGCGAGGGAGGAGGGGAAAGAGAAAGTTAAAGATGGAGGGAGGGAGAGAGGGAGAGAGGGAGAGAGGGAGAGAGAGAGAGAGAGAGAGAGAGAGGGAGAGAGAGAGAGAGAGGAAGACAGACCGCACCACAGACAAACCGACTGTAAGGGAGAACACATTCGAAAAATGAATCTACCATCATTTCCCTTGGAGTGCATATCCCATTAAAGCACTTATCACTCACAGGTTGCCATAGTGAACTGCTAAACCCACAGAGCAATATCTCACTCCTCTTTTGCATATTATTGTACAAGTTCTCAATCCAGAGATTGTTTTGTTCTCTGGCTCTAACCACATGTCTAAGCTACAGACAACTATCATGCCGAGCAAACAGCCCAGGCCCCATGGAAACAAACACCCCCGCCGCTATGGAAACGGACTGTCTCTCCGTTACCTGAACACTCACACTATAGTCCAGGTATCAAAAGAATGGTGCCCATTCAACTAAACATGTCGATGCTATTTGCATTCTTGTTTGTGTGTCTGCTGACCATGGTCAAGGTGATGTGCACGGTCCACAGCAGCATGCCAATACACACATCTCCCTCTCTCTCTCTCTCTCTCTCTCTCTGTCTCTCTCTCTCTATCACTCTCTCTCTCTCCCTCTCCCTCTCACTCTCCCTCTCCCTCTCCCTATCCCTCTTCCTCTCCCTGTTGGTCTCTCTCTCTGTTGGTCTCTCTCTCGTGTGCTATTGAAAGTGTTTTCATGCTTCAGCATTCTAACAGCCTCTGTGGCCCTACAACACCAGTTATGCAGCATGTGGTGCATAACTAGCCTGCTTGTGTGACACAAGCGCTGGGAAGTGCTGGGAAGCCTGGCTGGGAGCAGGGGGATACCAGGGAAAGAGAGACTCAGTCCCTGCTCCAACCCCCAACCCCCAACACCAGCCCCAGCCCCAGCCCCAGCCCCTCACCCTAAGCCCCTGCCTCAGCCCCTGCCCCAGCCTCAGCCCCTGCCCCAGCCTCAACCCCTGCCCCAGCCTCAACCCCTGCCCCAGCCTCTGCCCCTGCCCCTGCCCCACTCTTGGCCCCTGCCCCCTGCCCCTGCCCCTGCCCCGAGCCTCCAGCTCCATATCCAAGGCCGCCCTGACGACACATCAGCCCCAGCCCTTCAGCTCTCTGTTTGCCCTGCCCAGAACACCAAGGCCACGAGGGAAGACATCGTCAGGAGAAGCAAAACAGACTGATGAATATCTGTGCAAAGAGGATGGGGGATGGAAGGAAACTAAAGAGAGCTTATTGGAAAGGAACATGGACAGCCGCAGGGCTGAGGTTGGGTGTGGGGGGGTGGGGGGAGTGCTGAATAACTAATTAAGTTGAAATTATTTCCCAGCGACTTCAATTAAGCCATAAGCGCAACTGTGAATTGTTTTCAGCATCAGAGACAAGAATCACTGCCAACAACTTGATGGCGACAAAATCTGGAATAAACCGCACTGTGGATTCTATCGTGGAATCCCTGAGGGGGAAGGCTCATTGACATTGAGTGAGGTGCTTTTGACTGACGGCCCTAACTCTCTTTTTTCTTCCTCTGACAGCTTTGAAAGTGTCCCCATTCTTTGACGTGCGACGGTGGAAACTCTGCAACACGAGGACACTGCTGCAAGCCGTGTCGACACACCGCGAGTCCGTCCACTGAGAACAGATCTTTGTCGCCCAATGAGATGGTGATACCTGTTCTTCAAAAACGAAGCTAGGATCGTGTTTTTATGAACCAACATAGGGGGCGTTTTCAGCTAACTACGAGGAGTTGTTGAAAGGAGGAAGGATTCTTATTCAGCGACTGGGGCTTTCAATACTAGCCAGGGATCACGAAAGTGCCCTTTAGCGAGGTAATCATTCCCTGTCCTCAGACAGGTGAGTGGATTACACAGTGAGCTGATGAGCCAGTCTCCGAGAGCTTCAGGAGGAACATTTATACAATGTGAAAAGTAACAGTTTCTGCATTTTCACCGAGGCTGCGAGACATGTTTGTGTCAAGCAGACAGCACTGCGGAAGGGCCTTTCTCAACGTGCAAAATGTGACTGGAAGAAAACCAGTGAGAAGAGGGAGAGAGACACCGAGGAAGAATCAGAGAGAGAGAGAACGTGTGAGAGAAAACAGATCGAGCGAGAGACTCCCGCCAGCAGAAGCCTGAAGAGCGTAACCCTCCAAAGGTTCCCACCCCTCCATCGCCGCTCCAACCTCTTGCTAGCTCCCTCTCTCTTTCCATCGTTCCGTCCGACCGCAACCCAATACACATCTGACGTCTCCGCTGTTTTCCCCTCGTCTTCCTCACGCCCTACTGTCTTCATCTGAATGTGTCCTCCAGTCCTGAATCCTGTCCTCCCTGGGACTCGGAATGAGGGGCCCCTGGATGCAGACGTGGGGCCTCTGGTTTCAGGCATGGGGCCCTTGGACGCAGGCGTGGGGCCCCTGGTTTCAGGCGTGGGGCCCCTGGATGCAGACGAGGGGCCCTTGGATGCAGGCGTGGGGCCCCTGGATGCAGGCGTGGGGCCCCTGGATGCAGGCGTGGGGCCCCTGGTTTCAGGCGTGGGGCCCCTGGATGCAGACGAGGGGCCCTTGGATGCAGATCGGTGGGAGCTGAGAGGACAGGAGTCTAATTAGGCATCAGTCTTTACCCACAAACTTCTTTTCCTCTTAATCCTTGAGCTGTGTAATTTGGACCTGCAGCGGGCTTGCTGCGCTCAAAGAGCTGTACGTCGAGGTGGGGCGAGGCTGGGGAGGTGCGTTAATGTGTTTCTCCCTGAGAGGCCTGGATCTCGAGAGCAACCGTCTCCCCCGCCTCCCTGTTCTCCCCGGACCCCCCCTCCCCGGCCCCCTCCCCATCCTGATCGGCCGATGTCGAGTTGGGCACAGGATCGTTATGGATCACGACCCTGAATGGGTTAATACAGCGGCCCCCCGTCTCTCCTGCTTGCTGAAGTCAAGATTGACAGTCGCGAAGCCCACACCACTTCACTCAGCCACCACCTCAACATACTAAACCTCTGGCGCTGCATTTCGGTCGCTCCTTTCCTACTACGCGTTTCTCAGGTCTCCGTGCCTCCCCTCAAAGCACCCTAACACTTCCTCCTCGGCATACTACATCTTCCTCTCCTACGCTCATCTACACCTTCCTCCCCGCACTCCTTCACCTCCTCAGCCTCCATCTCCACTTCCTCACCCTCACGCTCTCCCCTTCTAATCCTCGTCCTCTTCCTCTTCAGCTACATCAAACCACTAAATCACATTCCACTCCGCTCACTCCACATCCTCCTCGTAACTCTCCTCCTGACTCTCTACTTCTCTCGCTCTGGCTCTCTCTCACTCTCCCTCCTCTCCGCACCTACCTTCCCTCCTCGCCATCCCTCCCTCCCTCCTCGCCTCCCCCCTCCTCACCTCACCCTCCCTTCCTCCTCGCCCTCCCCCCCTGTTCCGCATCCAGCTCCCACAATCCTCCCATAACCCCAACCACCTCCCCCCCTCCCTTTTCGTAAATGGGGACGCGTCGATTTCTCAAGCGAAAACATTTCCTCTCTCTGGCTAGCTCCCCTGCTGGATGCTGTTTGTGTTGTGGTTTCGGCGTCACAGGTTGTTCTCTGTGATCCCTGCGTCCTGCTGGGCTTGGAGTTAGACAGAAAGGAAGTAGGGCCTTGGGCTCCCAAGAAATAAAACTACATCCCCCACCCCCCCTCCCCTCCTTACCGGCGCATTCATGCAACAGCCATAAAAAGGGAATTAAACCAACCACTGAACTACAAGCTATTCATAAACAGAAAGGGGGAGCCGGTCAGGTTCGGAGGGAGAGATCGTTTTTGGGGGCCACCTGTGTTCTACCGTAGAACGTCCCATTACCACGTACCCCTAGATGTGGAGAGTCTGTCCTCACCTCCTGTGAAAAGCATCCTAATGACAAGCTTGAAACAGTCTCCTCTGGCTTTTATCGCAGTCGATGGATTGACTTTGGGTCTTGGGTCCTGCTGCTTTACAAGCCACTAAAAAGAACAAGGCAGAGAATGAGATGTCATTGGGAGTCTTGCTTTCCCATTGCCACCTCAATGACACAGGGTCCTTCACAGTATCCAGGCTCCTCCTCTTGGACATGGTATGTATTATTTAGTGAGAGGAGGAAACTGCCGGAGGACTTAAACACGGCACCGACCCCCCCGAAGCAGCCGAGCCCGTCGTAACCGATCCACAGCTTCGGAGTTTGACCTCTGACCTTTCAACGGGCGTCTGGAAAGAAACTGGGACGAACGACAGTTCTTAAACCCTTGTTGGATTTGATCCGTGGCGAAGAAAGCGCCCATTTTCGGGCCCGTTTCAAGATTGCGCCGAACAATTTCGATCGTGTATTTGCTGACAGCTCCGTTTTAATGATAGATATCTTGTCTGTGAATGTCAAAGTGCTCGTTACTTTGTCTACGCCGGTGCCTTTCTCTCAGACTATAAAGTACCCTGTCTGGCCAACACTTAAACTGTGTCCTCAACTCCCGCCTCCCTGAAAAGTGCCTCTGTTTTATACTGTGCCAAACCAACCACACCTTAACCCGCACGCTGCCCCACACCGCCCTCTTCAACCATCCCGTTAACCACGTTCCGCAGACGCCTGCTTCACCTATACGACACGTGGTTGTGAAAGCAACACGGGTCGAGGGATTTATATCCGTTACAGAACAATTGTTAAATGATCATGATTAATGGCTAAAACTGTGGTGGTTCCCCATTGGGGAACATTTGACATTTCTTTTTTCCGTCTGCTGGTTCGAAGTAGACCTTGGCCCTAAATTTGAGTGCTTTGGAAAGGTTTGAAACAGACAGAGTTTCAACGAAGCACCTGGCAAGGTTAGCAAACAGCCTGTAAACCAACACATCTAGTACACACACACACACACACACACACATACACACACATACACACACACCACGTAGCTCTCTAGCTGTTCACCCAAGGCCTCTGCCATCTGAAGGATTCCTGACAGCACCAAACACCAGCCAGTTGGAATTAAGAGCTGGGTCATCGCTTCAGACAACGCCCCAGACGACGCCCGCCCACTGGACGACCACCCTCTCCGCCACATCTTATGTCCTTGACCCCAGGTGACCCCATCCCCTCGAGGGGAGAGAGTTATTTAGCTCGGTGCCTGTCACTCTCCAGGTAGCGTTTTACCACCTGACCTTCCAACCACCAGCCAATATAACAGCCATGGAACCAGCGTATTGATGTGGCTCTTTAAAACCTTTCCTTCGCCTCCTGCTGGGGATGAGTGGAGATGAATCTCTGCCCCGCTACGCCCAGTAAATCCTGCTGGCCTCAGGCCTCAGGTCGAGGGGACGTGGGGGGGTCAGAGAGGGGCGTCAGGCATGGTCCAGCGTGTTCTGTCCACTCCTGGTCGCTCCAGAGATATACAGGGTGTGTGTATACATCTAATTAGGGTGGGTGGTGCCCCTTCTCTCTCCCCTGGGTCCCATCCATCATTGTCTTCACAGCAACAGCTAAGGCATACGTACTGAGACTCATGATTCACGGAAACACACAACGCCTGCAGACACGGACACTAGGGCTTCTGTCTCCTCTCTCACCTCAACTCGCCATACCACAACAGACCACACTGCAAGCTCCTGGGTGTTGGATACCAGGGTCGCGCGTGTGGGTCGGTGGTAGTTCTTAGGGAGGAATGGTGTTGGGGGGGGGGGCGGGGGGCAGGGAGGAGGGCAGGGAGAGGGGGGGAGGGCAGGGAGGGTGCGGCTGGAGAAGTGGCGGTTTTATGAGGCTCTTAACATTTACTTCCCCAGCGTTTCAATCGTCCGTGTCTATTATAGACGGATACTGCGCCGGTCCATGGTGGCACTACGTGTCGAGTTATTCGCAATCCACCCAGCGAGAGGCTGTGCGACCCGCCGACTGTCGACAGACGCTCGATATGACATGGGGTCGGGGGGCGAGCGGCAGGTGAGGAGAGGAGGGAAGCGGGAGGGGGG
>BROE01000018.1:3638312-3643312 GCA_036571765.1 Plecoglossus altivelis | reverse complement strand
GGTCTCTCCTGGTCTCCATATCTCTCCTGGTCTCTCCTGGTCTCTCCTGGTCTCTCCTGGTCTCCCCTGGTCTCTCCTGGTCTCTCCTAGTCTCTCCTGGTCTCCAGGGCTGAAGGTCTGTGGGAGAAAGACCCTCATCTGACAGCAGCTGGGTTTGCAGCTATTTCATTTAATTTGGGACATGAAGCATTCTTTAATAGATACTGAGAGCATTACATAAACACAGAGAGCTCTTCAGATCGATAGATGTGGGCAGATGGGACCCCCCCTCCCGCTCTGTCTGTTTAGCATGAATGTATTATTGTAATTAAAAAGCACTTGATGTTTAATCTCAGTGAGGTACTTTAGATCGACAAGGGGAGATGTTTTACTTCCTCACTCTTGGTTACCTCTCTCTCTCTCCCTCTCTCTTTCTCTCTCTCTCTTTCTCTCTCTCCCTCTCTCTCTCTCTCCCTCTCTCTCTCTCTCTTGTTCTCTCTCTCTCTCTCTCTCTCTCTCTTTATGTTCTACGTTGACCTGTATGTACAACTGGTCCTGATGAGGTGCATGGCTTCCCTGTGGCTGAGTTGTGGAGCGTGACCACGCGCAGACTCCTCCTGGCTCAGAGCAGAGATGACGTCAGCACTGCATGTCCCAGGCTTGGGAGAAGCACAGCCTGTCAAACTCCTGGGTCTGACTCACCACACCACCAAAACAGCGCCCTCTAGTGATGGTCTGAAGTAAAGACAAGATGTGGAACCTTACAGGGCGCTGGTGACAGTGAACAGTGTCTCGTTACTTACCTGGTGAAGCAGGGACGCCGACACTACACCTGCACATTCTGCACAACTTCTGCTCAGGTACAACCAGCCCTCTCACCACCCTGTGTCTCTGTCTTCACCCTGTGTCTCTGTCTCCACCCTGTGTCTCTGTCTCCATCCTGTGTCTCTGTCTCCATCCTGTGTCTCTGTCTCCATCCTGTGTCTCTGTTCTCACCCTGTGTCTCTGCCTCCACCCTGTGTCTCTGTCTCCACCCTGTGTCTCTGTCTCCATCCTGTGTCTCTGTCTCCATCCTGTGTCTCTGTCCTCACCCTGTGTCTCTGTCTCCACCCTGTGTCTCTGTCTCCACCCTGTGTCTCTGTCTTCACCCTGTGTCTCTGTCTCCACCCTGTGTCTCTGTCTCCACCCTGTCTCTGTCTTCACCCTGTGTCTCTGTCTTCACCCTGTGTCTCTGTCTCCATCCTGTGTCTCTGTCTTCACCCTGTGTCTCTGTCTCCATCCTGTGTCTCTCACCACCCTGTGACTCTCTTTCACTCCACAACCCTTCTCCTCCTCCTGCCCTCTCTCATTCCACCACCATCTCCTCCTCTCCTCCTCTCCTCCTCCTCAGTCATACCCTTATTTCCCTCCTCCACCTCCTCTTCCTCTCTTGCTCCACCACCCCTTCCTCCTCCTCTCTTCTTTACCTCCTCCTCCACCACCCCTTCCCCTCCTCCTCCTCCTCCTCCTCTTCCTCCTCTAACCCCATTATTCTCCTGCTCTGTCTGATTATTTTATTCTTGCTCTATGTCTTATCCATCCTCTACCTCTTCTCTTTTATCCATCCTTTTCTCTCTCTTTCCTTTTCTCCACTCCCCCTGCAATCCCTCCTCCTGTGAACATCACACAATTCCCTCCTATCCCAATCCAGACCGCCCCTCTCTCCCTCCCTCCCTCCCTCTCTCCCTTCCTGACTCTTTATCTCTCGCTCCCTCTCTCTCTCTCCCCTTCATCTCACCTCCAGCCAGTCACAGCTCCCTCTCTTGCTCGAACAGAACCCTCCTGCAATTTCTCGCTCTTCATTTCCGTCTATTTTCTCTGTCTCTGTTTTCTCTTTCGCTCTCTCTCTCCGGCTAACACTCTCGCAGAGTCCTGGTCCAGCTTCCTTCCTCACGTCTACTCTGAACACAGCCTGGGACACACTCTCACTGAGGTAAGAGGGAGCGCCGAGGGAGGAGGGGAGGGGAGAGGAGAGAAGGACAGAGGGGAGAGAAGAGGGGACAGAGGGGAGAGGAGAGGGGACAGAGGGGAGAGAAGAGGGGACAGAGGGGAGAGGAGAGGGGACAGAGGGGAGAGGAGAGAAGGACAGAGGGGAGAGAAGAGGGGACAGTCGAGAGAGGAGGAGATATTTCCCGTACTTCAGATTACAGCTGCTGTTGGGGGGGGAAGAGCGGTGAGAGAAGGTAAAGAAGAAGACCAGAGAGGAACAGAGACATTAAGTGAGAGATGGGGATGCAGAGATGAGGAGAGGGAGGGAGCGGAGAGGAGAGGAGCGGGAGGTGTGGAGGGAGAGAACAGACCCTGAAGAGTTCTGCTGCAGACAGACAGAGAGAGCAGGAGAGAGAAAGGAAGAGAGCACAAGAGAGAGATTCTCGTTATCTCGTGTGAGCTGGACAAAGACAGACAGAAGAGAGGAGTGAGAGAGAGAGAGAGAGAGAGAGAGGGAGAGAGAGAGGGAGAGAGGGAGAGAGTGAGTGAGTGAGTGAGTGAGAGGGAGAGAGAGAGAGAGGAAGAGAGAGAGAGAGAGAGAGAGAGAGAGAGAGAGAGAGAGGGAAAGAAAAAAGAGATCGAACAGCAGAAGAAAAAAAGATCGAACAGCAGAGAAGGAGAGGAATATACAGGCAGACTGACAGATGAGAGAGAAACAAACAAGGAGAACCAGAAAGAGAAACTACAGAGACTAAGAAGAGAGACTGAGAGGAAGAGAGACTGAGAGAAAGAGAGACTGAGAGGAAGAGAGACTGAAAGAGAGACTGAGAGGAAGAGAGACTGAGAAGAAGAGAGACTGAGAGGAAGAGAGACTGAGAGGAAGACAGACTGAGAGGAAGAGAGACTGAGAGGAAGACAGACTGAGAGAAAGAGAGACTGAAAGAGAGACTGAGAGGAAGAGAGACTGAAAGGAAGAGAGACTGAGAGGAAGACAGACTGAGAGGAAGAAAGACTGAGAGGAAAAGAGACTGAGAGGAAGAAAGACTGAGAGGAAGAAAGACTGAGAGGAAGAGAGACTGAGAGAAAGAGAGACTGAAAGAGAGACTGAGAGAAAGAGAGACTGAAAGAGAGACTGAGAGGAAGAGAGACTGAGAGAAAGAGAGACTGAAAGAGAGACTGAGAGGAAGAGAGACTGAGAGGAAAAGAGACTAAGAAGAAAAGACTGAGAGAAAGAGAGACTGAGAGAAAGAGAGACTGAGAGAAAGAGAGACTGAGAGGAAGAGAGACTGAGAGAAAGAGAGACTGAGAGGAAGAGAGACTGAGAGGAAGAGAGACAAAGAAGAGATCCTGTGTTGTAAACGTTAGCTTGCTGGAGGAGCTGCATGCTTGCAGTGGCTAATGCTGCTCTGCCTCCTGTAATGTCCCAAACAGGACCTCTCCACCCTCGTCCCCTGGTGTGTGTGTGTGAGCGAGAGAGAGAGAGAGAGGTGGGGGGAGCTGCAGAAAGATAGGGAGAGAGAGGATAGAAAGAGAGGGGATAGAGAGAGAGATGATAGGGAGAGAGAGGATAAGGAGAGGGAGGATAGAGGATAGGGAGAAAGGGGATAGGGAGAGAGAGGATAAGGAGAGGGAGGATAGAGAGAGAGGATAGGGAGAGAGAGGATAGAGAGAGAGGGGATAGAGAGAGAGAGGATAAGGAGAGGGAGGATAGGGAGAGAGCGGAGAAGGAGAGGGAGGATAAGGAGAGAGAAAAGAGAAGGGAAAGGGAGGGAGTAGAAAGTCTATTACACAGCTCTGCTGGATCTTCTTGCCCTGCTACTGAGAGACACAACCTCTCCAGCCAGTTTGCCAGCCAGCCAGCCAGCCAGTTTGCCAGCCAGCCAGCTAGCCAGCCAGTTTGCCAGCCAGCCAGCTAGCCAGCCAGTTTGCCAGTTAGCCAGTCCGCTGGCCAGCTGGATTGATTGACCTTGTAGTGTGATGCTGGTAATCCTGGTTGTTTACCTGGTGCTGTAGGTGTGAGAGTGCATGTGTGTGCGTTATCAGTGCGTGTGTGATTGAAGGTGATGGGGGCCCTGTGGTTGAGTTAGAATGCAGTGATGATGACAGCAATGATGATGATGATGATGGTCATTGTGATTGCAATGGTGATGATTATGATGATGGTGATGATGATGATGATGTTGATGATGGTGGTCAGACAAGACACCTGGACACCAGTCCTCCTCCCTGTCCCCTCACCCCAGCTCCTCACAGCCCCCCTGCGCCCTCACCCAGGCCCATCACCACCGCTGCCCCTCATCCCGCAAGCCCCCGCTCACCCCCAGCCCCCTCCCCTCTGCCTCACGCCCCTACCCCTCACACCCAGCCGCCTCATCCCCCATACCCTCATCCCCATCTCCTCACCCTCCGAGCCCCCTCACCCCATCATCCCTCTCACCCCGCAGCCCGCACCGCAGCCCCCTCACGCCCCTGCCCCCCTCCCTAATTGTGTCTCATTAAGGTAACAGCTGTAAAAACAAGCATCAAGCTAACAGAAGCCCGTTAAACACTGACCTGTTGTGGGGGGAGGAGGTTATCAGTGTACGACCCTGAAGGGTCAGGAGAGGAGAGGAGGGGAGAGGACAGAAGAGAGAAGAGGGAGGAGAGGAGAGGGAGAAGAGGATAGGAAGAGGAGGGGAAGGAGGGGAGAGGAGAGGAGAGGAAGAGGACAGGAACAGAGACAGGAACAGACAGTGAGAGGAGAGGAGAGGAGAGGAGGAGACGGAGAGGAGAGGACAGGAAGGAGAGGACAGGAGAGGAGAAAGGGTAGGAGAGGCACAGAGAGGAGAGAAGAGGAGAGGACAGGAGAGAAAGGAGAGAAGAGAAGAGGAGAGGAAGGAGAGGAGAGAGAGAGGAGAGAAAAGAGACGAGGAATGCATGAGGAAGGAGAGAAGAGGAGGAGAGCAGAGGAAGAAGAGGATGGAGAGAGAGGGGAAAGGAGGGGAGAGGAAGAGGACAGGAGAGGAGAGAAGAAGGAGGAGGGGGGAGAGAAAGAGGAGGAGAAGAGAGGAGAG
>BROE01000018.1:3623312-3633312 GCA_036571765.1 Plecoglossus altivelis | reverse complement strand
TGCAGTACCCTATTGCAACACAGGGGGCGATCTTTCTCAGTGGTCACATCAGTCAGTTCAGCTGGGCCCGTCCCAACAGGAAGCTACAGACACCAGCTCTTCAGCTGGTCTGTGACTAAGTAAGAAAAGCTTCCCTGCTCATCTGTTTCCTGTAAAGTAAAGGAAGGCCCAACTCAAACAGGAAGTGAGACGTTCTGGAATAGTCTAGTTTTTCCAGTGTGCTGATTATTTCCTGGCTGGTTAGATTCCGTAGCTTTGAGACAGAAGTGACATCAGCATATCAGCATACAGGTTAGTGTAGGCACCTCGTTAAGACCACTATGGCTCCCTCACCTGTCTTACCTCTCCCTCACCTGTCAACCAGCAGAGTCTTGCTGCTGTCATCCAGGGAGAGGAGAGAGGACAGGGGGTTCTATACTCTCCTGTCTCCCTCCCTCTCCTCCTCCCCCTTATCCCTCCCTCCTTCCTCCCCCTTCTCCCTCCCTCCTCCCTCCCTCCCTCCCTCCCTCTCCTCCCTCCCCCTCCCCCTTCTTACTCCCTCTCCTCCCTCCCTCTCCTCCCTCCCTCCCTCGCTCCCTCCCCGTTCTCCCTCTCCTCCCTCCCTCCCTCCCCGTTCTCCCTCCCTCCCTCTCCTCCTCCCTCCCTCCCCGTTCTCCCTCCCTCTCCTCCCTCTCCTCCCTCCCTCCCCGTTCTCCCTCCCTCTCCTCCTCCCTCCTCCCCGTTCCAGCAGCACACTCTGAGGTTCAGGACACAGAGTCTTGGACCGGGGGGACAGTCTGGAAACATTGAGCACAATATTAATAACAGTTAAAGTGAGGTAGGGGAGGAGGAGGGGGGTATGGGTACTGACTGAGAGACTGTGGGAGAAAATCAGTCAGGAGTGAAGAAGAGATGTACAGGAGCAGTGTTGGCCATAGGCTGAACCCAGCCAATAGAGTGTGAAGTCTGTCAGAGATACAGGAGGTGGAGAGAGTGTGAGTGAGAGGAAACGTGTGAGAGAGGGGGAGAGGGAAAGAGAGAGAGAGAGGGAGGGAGGGAGAGAGAGAAAGAGAGGGAGGGAGTGAGGGAGGGAGAAAGAGAGAGAGAGAGGGAGAGAGAGAGAGAGAGGGAGGGAGTGAGAGGGAGAGGGAGAAAGAGAGGGAGAAAGAGAGAGAGCAAGAGGGAGAGAGAGAGAGAGAGAGAGAGGGAGCTGTCGGGTTTCATGGTGAAGGTCAGGGTTCTACAGTATGAACCTCTGCAAGAATTTCTTTCTGAGCCTCAGTCTGTTGACCCTACACTGCTAGAGGACTCGAGGTCCACACACACACACCATGCACACACACACCATGCACACACCACACACACACCATGCACACACCACACACACCATGCACACACACACCATGCACACTCCACACACACACCATGCACACACCACACTCACACCATGCACACACACACCACACACACCATGCACACACACACCATGCACACTCCACACACACACGTTCATACAGCACATGAAATGTGTCATTTAAGGAAACATGGTTGTAGCAGGTGAATATCAGTTTATCTGCAGAGTAAATGATAAGCTCCTTTTGTAGAACATCCTCAGCAAGACCTGTGTCCCTGTGTTTCTGTGTCCCTGTGTCTCTGTGTCTCTGTGTCCCTTTTTCTCTGTGTCTCTGCATCTCTGTGTCTCTGTGTCCCTGTGTCTCTGTATCTCTGTGTCCCTTTTTCTCTATGTCCCTGTGTCTCTGTGTCCGTGTGTCTCTGTGTATCTGTGTCTCTGTGTCTCTGTGTCTCTGTGTCTGTGTCTGTGTCTCTGTGTCCCTGTGTCTCTGTGTCTGTGTCCCTGTGTCTCTGTGTCCCTGTGTCTCTGTGTCTCTGTGTCCATGTGTCCCTGTGTCTCTGTTTCTCTGTGTCCATGTGTCCCTGTGTCTCTGTTTCTCTATGTCCCTGTGTCTCTGTGTCCCTGTGTCTCTATGTCCCTGTGTTCCACCTCCAGACACAGCCGTTAACCCTCCAAACAGGAACTGCTGAATATAAAAAACACCTCAGATGAATATAGTGCCTCGGGAGAGAGTGAGGACACAACGGGGGTGGAGCTGAGAGGCCGGGGCGAGGGAGAGGGCAGGGCCCCTCCGGCCTCCCTCCGTTCCTCCGCTCCCTCCCCTGCCGCCTGCCGCCTCCCTCCCTCCCTCCCTCGCCTCCCCTCTCTCCCTCCCTCCCTCCCCCCTCCCTCCCTCCGCTCCCTCCCTCCCGTCCGGCGCGTGGCCGTGCGCGTCTTTAGTCCTCCGCCCTCCAGATTGCGCAGGCAGAAGACAGATGGGAGTTTGCCAACTTTTTTGTTCCGTGGTAAGCTGGTAGTCACGAGGCAGAATGGTGCAAGTTGGGGTGATGGAGGAGAGCTCTTGTTCCCCAGTAAGAGGAAGTCACAATCTGATGGGAGGTGAAACTAGACAGAATCGCCAACTACCGGAGAGAAGATAGTCAGAGGGGAGAGAGGGAGAGAGGGGAATGGAGAGAGGAGGGAGATAGAGTAGAGGGAGGAGAGAGGGCGAGGAGGGGAGGAGAGACGGGAGAGAGGGGAGAAGAGAGGGAGATTGAGAGGGTGAGGAAGGGGTGAGGAGTACAGAGTTGAGATGGTATCAGAAGGGGGAGAGAGGGGGAGAGAGACAGAGAGAGGTAGTCAGAGGGGGAGAGAGGGGGAGAGAGGTCGTCAGAGGGGGAGAGAGACAGAGAGAGAGGGAGAGGGAGAGAGAGAATACAAGAGGGGAGATGAATTAGGTGAAAAGGCACAAAAGCAAAACAGAAAGGATGCAGTGAACAGACTCTGTGAGGTCTGTAGACAACAGACACCACAGACTGGAGAACAAGAGCAGGAAAGGAAATAAGCAAAGAGGATAGGAAAGATGGGTGGTTCAGAGGGCATCAGATGGACTTCTGGGTGAGCGTAGAAAGACCCTTTGTGACGTGTGTCGATAGTCCTGATTGGCATGTGTGTAGCGTGTTGTGTGTGTGTGTGTGCGTGTGTGCGTGTACTTCACGTCTCTCTGGCTGGTACACTAGTCAGCCAGCCACTCAGCTAGCCAATAGTCTCCTCCCTGCCTCTCTCTGTCTCTCTTTCTCCCTTTCTCTCCCCCTTTTTCTCCCTCCCTGCCTCCCCCTTGCCCTGCCTCCCCCCTGCCCTACCTCCGCCGCGTCGCCTAGCCGTCGCTCTCGCTTGCCCTGCCTCTCTGTCCTCCCTGCTCTCTCCTGCCGCTGTCTTTCCCTTGCCTCTCCCCTGCCCTACCTCCCCCCTGCCCTGCCTTTCTTCTGTCCTGGGCCTGTCTCCTCTCCTGCCCTGCCTCCCCCTGCCGCCTCTCTCCTCCCCCTGCCTCCCCCTGCCCTGCCTCCCCCTGCGTCCTTCTTCGCTCTCTCCTGCCCTGCCTCTCTCCTGCCCTACCTCTCTCCTGCCCTGCCTCTCTCCTTGCGCCGCCTCCCGCCTGCCGCGGCGGTGCGCGCCCTGCCCTGCTTCTCTCCTGCCCTGCCTCCCCCTGCCTGCTTCTCTCCTGCCCTGCCTCCCCCCAGCCCTGCTTCTCTCCTGCCCTGCCCTGCCTCCCTCCTTGCCCTACTCCCTTTTCTTTCTCTTCGGTGCTTCGCAACACCTCTGTTCCTTCTGTCTCTCTCCATGACTGAGAGTGGGGTCTGTTTGCTAAACACACACACACATCAGAGGAATACAGACTATGTGTTGGTGTAGGTTGTGATGAGGCGTCTCTGAGGAACACAAATGTTTATCCATATCACCAAAGGTCAACGTATTGATCAGTTATCATCCTTACGTGCCAAGTCGGTACAAGTTCCGACACCTGTAATTCACAGACTGTAAACACACACACAGACTGTAGAATCAGCACACACACAGACGTGTAACACACACACAGACCTGTAACAACACACACAGACTGTAACACACACACAGAGTGTAACACATACACACAGACTGCACACACAGACACAGACTGCACACACACGATGCACAGACTGTAACACACACAGACTGCACACAGACTGTAACACGACACTCACTCACACAGACTGTAACACACACACACACACCAGACTGAACACACACTCTACTACTATGTACTCAATCTGAGTCGTCTACTATCTATCGATGCACTCTACAGCTATCACAGAGCACACAGAACACAGCACACAACACACACACAGACGGTAACACACACACACACAGAGATCACCGCACACACACGCACACACCAACAGACTGCACACGGCACCACACACGACACACGCGGCACACACAAGACTGCCACACACACGCCACACACACAGAACTGCCACACACACACACACACAGACTCTAACACACGCCACACACACACAGGACTGCACACACACACACACTATCTCTATCATCTGTACACACAGACTGCACACACACACACACACACAGACTGTAACACACACACACACACACACACACGGGACAGGAGGAGAAGGAGGTTGTGATTTTACGCCTCATAAACACCAGGCAGCAGCATCTCTCTCCTCTGGGATTAACAATCCCTCACACAGCTCTGCTCAGTCTGCACACCGCAGGAGGAGGAGGAGGAGAAGGAGAGGAGGAAGAGAAGGAGGAGGAGGAGGAGAGGGAGAGGAGGAAGAGAAGGAGGAGAGGGAGAGGAGGAGGAGCAGGAGGAGGAGGAGAAAGAGAGGGAGGAGGGAGGAGGGAAGAGCTTGTCCATGAGGCTAGCCAGTGGAGGAAAACTGAAGCTATTGTAGACGGCTGGTAGTCCATGTGAAGATACATCCTGTCATTACCTGCTGTTACTTCTTATTTCACACTCTAGTCTCTCTCTCTCTTTCACTCTTCCTCTCTGCATTTCTCTCTGCTCCTTCATTCCATTTCCCTGGCTCTCAGTCTCTGCAAACTTCCCAGACTGACTTGTCAGTCTAACAAATACTCAGGGCATCGCTCAGTTCATTTCTGTTTCACGTGATTCTGCAGACAGTGTTCCGGGTAAGACCTGTCCAAATTCAGACTGTTTCGCTGACTGTAGTAGAGATTAGCAGAGCGCAGTGCAGTATCATAGCTTTACTAGAACGGTAACATGGTGACCAAGCTGTAATAGAGAGATGTTACAGGTCTGTAAGAGGTCTGTAAGAGGTCTGTGGGAGGTCTGTAACAGGTCTGTGGGAGGTCTGTAAGCCTCTATCAGAGTGTGTCTCCTCGTCCTTCATCCTGAAGAAGGGAAGGAGACAGCAGGATGTGAGAGTGTCTGTCTGTATCTATAGTAGTAAGGAACAGGAACTCCAATAAGAAGAAGAGAGTATCTGTCTGTATCTATAGTAGTACGAAACAGGAACTCCAATAAGGAGAATTGACTTTAAAATGAGCGACAGTCTCATTCCTTCACGGTCTCTGCTTCATATCATTCTGTTTGCGTCGCTAACTCAGGCTAACTTCAGCAACGTTCGGTAAAAAATTTATACTTTCAGTCTCCATAAAACCATGAATGATTCAGATAGTAATTGTTCAAAGGTTTCAACACAAATCACCCATCAGCTCCTAAAGTAGACCGCTGCTGCAGTCTACTAACGTTTGTTCATTGAGATGGAAGGAGTCGATTCACGAATCAATGTGAACCGAAGCTTTCATTCCACCCAGAGCTGAAATTGGACGATGAGTCTGAAGATCAGGAGAGGACGTTCAATAAAGCCTCAAGACTTGAGCCAGATCACACTGGCCTCATGTCAATCACAAATACAATGAAGAACTTCCTGCAAAGTAGACGTTTTTGCCACAGCTTTTCTCACTGGTAGGGGGGCTTGTCATTTTACCCACAATGCATTGTTACTCAAGGATGCAGGCAGGGGACACTGGATCGATACTCAGATAGGCTAGTACATTAACTTGGTTTAATTACTGTGTGTGTGCCTCTCATGTTGAATTGAGTGATTAACTGATCTGGTGTGTCTGTGTGTGGCGATACCCTGAAGAAACACTCCACCTAAAGTCATGTGACCTGGGTCACCTGAAGTCATGTGACCTGGGCCACCTGAAGTCATGTGACCTGGGTCACCTAAAGGCATGTGACCTGGGTCACCTAAAGGCATTTGAACTGGGTCACCTGAAGTCATGTGACCAGAGTCTCCTGAAGTCATGTGACCTGTCCCTTCTGAGACATCTTCTCTCTCCTCCCTTCTCCTCCCTTCTTCTCCCTTCTCCTCCCCTCTCCTGGGGTTCTAGAGCCAGGGCTGTGGTTCTAGAGCCAGGGCTGTGGTTCCAGAGCCAGGCCTGGGGTTCTAGAGCCAGGGCTGTGGTTCCAGAGCTGGTACTTTCAAAGACACCCAGGTTGGGTGTGTATTAGCATGGCTTACAGACTGCTTCAAAGGAAGATCCCCTTTCACGGTATCTCTCCTTGGAATAGTCTCCTCTCTGTTTCATCCTCTGTCATCCTTGGAATAGTCTCCTCTCTGTTTCATCCTCTGTCATCCTTGGAATAACTGGGCTTTATTTTGCCTGTGAAGTCTTGTGAATGTATTCACTCTGGGCTTGGAGACAGGAAGTGGATCTCAGTGTGAGATGTGACATCATCAAGGCGAGTCAAAGCTTTGCCACATAGGAAATATGTGTGCATGTGTTCATATGGAGATAAACAGATATAGATTGCCCCATTCTCAACACTTCAAAAAGTTCAAGTTCAAGTTCAAGTTGAGCTTTATTGTCAATCCGCTACATGCGGGGGCATACAGTGGAACGAAATGTCGTGCCTCACAGAGCCACGGTGCTACAGAAGTACAGACAAACAACAGTACAGGCAAACAACAATCAATTTAAAATAAATATAACAATTTTCCTATACATAAACTAAACAAGGTACAAACTATACAAACTGTAAGAATACTTACCGAGAAAAAAACGGTTTAATGTTAAGTGCAAATGAACCATGTCAGAACAATCTGTATTTATTTTGTATGATTATTTTAAAAATATGCTTGTGGTGTGTTGAATGACAAACACAAAGCAACTGAATGTAGACCAAGCTACCATGATAGGTTTGATCTTCCAAGGTAACGTCGGTGAAAATGTTATAAATTCACTCACATTCCATAACCCACCTCAACAGAATTCTTTAGAAGAGGTATTTTTGGGGGTTTGTCTTTTACTTTTTTTCAAATATATGTTTCCAAACTTCGAAAAGATTGAGGCAGGAAAGAGTTTAAACAGGCTGCGTGTTTTGATGTGAGGATCTGGACAGAAACCGCAGTCTTCGGGGTGAAGCGTCCCAGAGGGGCTGAGAGAGGAGACGCAGAGAGCGGATAGATGATGGATGATGGAGGCTAATTCACGTTGTTAAAATGTGTCAAGGTTTTCGGGGTAAAAGGATGAGTTCATTTGGGATTCATGTACTGTATATCTAAAAGATGCTTGTATCCATGTCTGAAAGCTAGTCCTTGTCCGTCCTCGGATAAATACTGAACCTAAATGCAGTATGTAAACAGAGCGGTTGCTATCAAGTGAATGGAGGTTTAACTACCAAGTACATATAAAACACTTAGGAGTTTTTATTTCGGTTCAATTTGGATGCGGTTTTTATTACCGGTTACTTTTACATCCCAAGGTCAAGTCTACGCTTCAGCGGTCCGTCTCGGTAGAGGCGGGAGACGTGGCGGCTGGAAATTGCTGATACGGTCGAAACTCCCTTTGCTCCCCTGAGAATGCCATTCCGCAGGTGATCAAGGTTTTAGGAAAAGTGGTGCATTTACATGTGCCCATGGACGCACGCTGCTAGTGAATATTCATGTATGCAGTGAACTGTTTTAGTAGATATGGCCTCGGCTAATTACCAAGAGAAACACGTAACGCTGCGTTCCTGTGCCACTAGGAAATATGCATTAATTCAAAATAACCACGCTATGAAACACTAATGCCAGGACTTTAGCGATTAGCATTTTTTATTATTCTCTATTAGTTTATGTAAATTATGTTATGTTCAAATTATTTGTTGACATGTTTGGCATTTACATAAGATTATTAATAATCAACTTTGGGCGTTTATGGAGGCGATGGAGAAATTCCAGTTTTATCTTCCCTCTGCTCTCTCAGTGACTGGAGTCGTTTTATAGCGGCCCAGTGACGTCATGGCAAACGTTTACTTGGAACTGACATGAGATAAGATCCGTCGCTGATGAACCTCAAAACAATCCCATGATGCATCCTGTTGGTGTTATCTCACCTGCCCTTTGCTCTGTGATCCAAATGAGGAGTTTTCTGATGCACCTGCGTGGGAACACCTGCGCGTGAACACCTGCGCGTGAACACCTGCGCGTGAACACCTGCGCGTGAACACCTGTGTGTGACACTTCACATCCAAGTGACACGGAAGCAGAAAATGTTTCTATGCTCCTTTGCTCTTGTGTGGGCAGTTGTTTTTGTCCAGTGACCATTCTAACACCACTCCTCCGCTAACAATACAAGACGGCAGGCCTCCCCTCCCTCCTCTATCCTCCTCCTACCCCCTCCCCCCTCCCTCCTCCTCCCTCCCTCGCCCTTCCTCCCCCCAGGGTACTAGAAACAAGATGGGCCCTCGACAGCATCCTGAACGTTGATGACATCCAGAAAGCCCTGGCAGCTTTTGCAGGTTTGAGATTTCTGTTCATTTGCCTCCTAACGACAATGAGATGAACACAGCTACAACCTCTAGGTTCACCACACATCACACACACACACAGCCCACAACACACATACAGCACACACACACCACACAACAACACACATCACACACAACACACACCACGACCACGTACACACAACCACAACACACACCAGACACACACACACACCACACACACACACATCATCAGGCACACACACACCAACACCACACAAACACACACCGACACTACACAGATCACACAGCCCAGCGACACGACCGCCCCCACCCCACCCACAACACACAACCACCAACCACCACACGACCGACGACCCGATGGCGGGTGCACACACCACACAGGTCATCAACGCCACGCACAGACAAGGTTTGCCAGTCGCCATGTGTTGGTGACCACAGCGGGAGAGTAAAGCGGTGCTGTATGCGGTCAGATGCCTGCCATCAGGTTTCATTCTAATATCACATCTTACACACTATTTACTCGACTTATTCTAATCTGATTGCTGGTTATTGTTTTTTTTTCGCACTGCAATGCGCTAGACAAGATGTGAAAGGCCAGCTGCTAATCGCAGCCAACAGTCAGCACTTTGGCCCGCAAGAGCAACGGCTCTCGCTAAAGCCGGATGGGAGGGGCGTAGAACAGACGGGCCAGACCACATCCAAACCCAACACTCGGACCATCATTTACTTCCCATAGTTTTTATGTTGGGCCCTATCATCACTAACCATTCCTCTCTCGTTTCATCCTCACCGTGCATCCCATTCTGTTTTACGTACTGGCGGTATTGTTGCTCCGTTGCTTTTCCTCGGTACGGGTTGCTGTTTCGTTCTTTTTTAGCGTTTGGTTGGCGTGGGTTTCGGCTGAGGGTGCCGAGGCGTTGGTGTGGCTTGGTTATCCGGGTGTTCGGTTCACGTTATCGTTCTGTGTTTGACCTACGGTTGTAGCAGCCAAGCGGTTCAGATGGAGGCTCTGCCGGTCTCTAGAACATGAAGGGATGGATGAGTGGTTCATCTGTAGTATGAAAGTCTGGGGGATGGATGGATAGATGATGTAGGACTCATGAAGAGTGTGTGTCTTTCGTAAGGATGGATGAAATGAAACTAAGTTGGGATGGGTTAACCTGAGAATAGTGATTGAATGCCAATACACTGATGATGAAGAGGTGTTGGGAGCGTGTGTCTGTTTCCATCACTGTTTTAGGGGGAGGCGAATCAGTGCATCAGGGAGCAGCTGGTGGTTGGCGGTGGTGATAGCTTAATAATAGGTCTTGGGTATTAAAAGAAGGGAGATGTTGTTTAGGATTTAAGTTGATTGAAGTTTGTTTTTTTTATATAGT
>BROE01000018.1:3595093-3623179 GCA_036571765.1 Plecoglossus altivelis | reverse complement strand
CACACACTCACCCACCCACGCACACACCCACACACACTCACCCACCCACGCACGCACACACCCACCCACGCACACACCCACCCACCCACACACCCACCTACACCTTCATCCACTCACAACACTCCCTTATCTCTGGTCTCTCCTCAGAACCGTACTGAAGGAATTCTCCCCTGAGGGAAGGGACCTGACAGATCAAGAAACTAAAGCCTTCCTGCAGGCAGCTGACAAAGATGGAGATGGCAAGATTGGTATTGAAGGTCTCTGTCCTTTTTTTTTGGACCTGGTTCCTTAAATCACGTCTCACTCAAAAGCTGTGGTTTTGAGCCAGAATATAGACCAGACTGGAGACTGTGTAGATGTTGTTTGTAGTGTTGTCCTCCTCTTAGAATACCAACCACACTCTCATCCTCTCTTTCAGAGTTCACTGCCCTGGTGCACCAGTAACAGTGACCTCCCAGTGGAGTCCCCCCACCCCACCCCACCCCACACACCTGCTCCCAGAACGACCTGTCGAACATGTTCTCAGCTCCCAGCACACCTGTTCTGGAGCGAGAGACATGTGTCTCTCAGGTCTCTTCGCCAGCCCACGGGCATCCTGTCCACTCTCCGGTTTTATACAAATGTTTGTTTTTCTGTTGACGAGTAGACAAGCTGATCCTCCTGTTAAAGTACAGTAGATATATCAGAGAGAGAGTCTCTCTTTACACTGCTTCTGTTTAGATATATCAGAGAGAGAGAGTCTCTCTTTACACTGCTTCTGTTTTGCTTGACTTCCCCTGATTTCTGCTCACCCCTTCTGCTCTCCACTGATAATGAACTGTTGTATAAATGAACAGAATTAACAACCACCAAAAGAAGAAAGGAGTCAAGCTGTGAAAGAACGAAATAATAATAAAATAAATGCTTAAAGTATGAGTGACTGACACTGACTCCTTCTTTGATCTGCCTTAACTCCTGTGGAAAGGTTTCTCCTTAGCTTGTCTCTGCTCCGCCCCTGCAGCCCAGAGACAGCTGGAACAACATGAAACACACAAATCAATGTCATACTTTATTCATCGTATTTGCAAATGCTGTAAATCGGGGGTACACATGAAAAACAGAAAAAAGACACTGTCAAGTTTCAGTCTACAACAGTCTACAGTCTATGACAACCAGAACACCATTACCTGAGCATGACAACCAGAACACCATTACCTGAGCATGACAACCAGAACACCATTACCTGAGCATGACAACCAGAACACCATTACCTGAACATGACAACCATAACACCATTACCTGAGCATGACAACCAGAACACCATTACCTAAATACTAACAGGCCTATAAATCTGCTCAGTGTGATTGAGGATAACTTCACAACATACAATAATGAGTTAGTGAGTAGCAGCTAATCCAGGCAGGCTTCAGGTCCACAGAGTATATATATAATAATGTTTTTGTACCCATTGATTATCTGTAGCCTGAACGCATTTTGTCATTAATAAAAAGGTACAATTCCCTGCATCTCTTCTGAAAATATACTACCTACTTCATGGTAGGGTGTTATTACCTGACCAGAATTTTTACCCTCAAAGAAACCCTTTGAAAAAAATGACACGTCTTATCACAAAGCACTCATCATCTAGCAAAATGCATCCTCCAAATGAATTAAGGTATTATATAGGAGACTGAGCTACCTAATTATATTTTATAAAGCCTGGCAAACAATTAAATATAAAGGGATTATGTGTCCAATAAACGGATGTTTTTTTCCGATACAGGCCTTCGTCGTTTTAAATGAATCCTGTCTCGGACTGTCCGGTAGATTGATCAGAGTCCGTGCATGACACGAGGTCATGTCAGGAGGGCTGTTGCCTAGTAACCCCCCCCCCTCTCCCGCCTCCAGAGGTCATGTCAGGAGGGCTGTTGCCTAGTAACCCCCTCTCCTGCCTTCAGATTTGAATATAAACTGTCAGTTAGTCTGCGCTCGAGAGCGGTTTTCAAGATCATTCACATATCATCAGCTACAAGCTACTAGTAGGTCGGTACTTTATCTTCATTCATGTTATATTGTGCCGTTTTAATTTACTTCAACAAAGTAAGAAGAACACTTGCGATTTTGATCAAGAGAGATAGTTAACCTGATTCAATAGTTCCAAGTTTTTTAACTGTTGAAAAAACAATGATCTTACAGTTACACATCTAGCCTAGCATTACAGCAGCAATTAAATTACTTGGTCAAAAACGCAGCCCGAAAAAATATCCTCTAAAATACTTAATATTGGTCTAGTTTATGTACGTCAATTGTTATGAGTATTTATTAATATAAATCGCCAATTCGTCTGCTTGTCTAGCTTGATTTCCCAGTTTCTGCAGTAGGTGTTTTAACCGTTGGAAGACGAGCTTGTTAGCTTAGCTAGTGCTAGCAACGAACTTTCCAATCTGGCTAAAACACCTAAAGGACAGTATTCTGACTTAGTCTTAATGTATCAAGTTCATTATTATATTTATTTGATGACTGTTAGCTTTAACAATACTAGGTCGAGCACAGTACATGAAAGTAGTGTTGCCGTTTCTACTGTAGTTTAAATATTATAACCGTTGCTGTTGCTGTATTCGTCTTGCGGTGATGAACAAACTAACGGTGCCGTTTAACGATCTTTCCTCTCTTGCAAAATCGTTACCCGAACATACTGTAATATTACCTTCAGGTTCCTAACAGAATTTTAATTAAGAAATAACGTAATATTTCATTGACTTATATCCTATCCAGCATTTAGATGAAGGGTCAAATGTAGGGATTTTGAAATGCATTCTGCCCTTCTCCCCTGACCTCGTCCCTTCATCCTCCCTCTCATGTCCTAGAAACAAGATGGCCATGAACAGCATCGTTACCGCTGAAGACATCAAGAAAGCCCTGGCTGCTTTTGCAGGTTTGGGATCTGCTGTTCTTCACAGCAACCACAACTACTTTATACCACCACCCAGTGTCTCTTTCTGCTGACTGGAATGCGTGTGTGGTGTGTGTGTGTGTAGCTGCTGATTCCTTCAACCATAAGAAGTTCTTTGAGATGGTGGGTCTGAAGGCCAAGTCAGCTGATGATATCAAGAAGGTCTTCCAGATTGTGGATGCTGACAACAGCGGCTTCATTGAGGAGATTGAGATGAAGTAAGACTCAAATAGGTTTAGTGTTCACATGTTCATATTAGACCTTAATGGTGAATCCACATACACTCCCTCACCTCTGGTCTCTCCTCAGAACCTTACTGAAGAGATTTGCCCCTGAGGGAAGGGACCTGACAGATCAAGAAACTAAAGCCTTCCTGCAGGCGGCTGACACCGATGGAGATGGCAAGATTTCGATCGATGGTCTCTGCCCTTTTTTTTCACCTGGTTCCTTAAATCACGTGTCTCACTCAAAAGCTATGGTTCTGAGCCAGAATATAGACCAGACTGGAGACTGTGTAGATGTTGTTTGTAGTGTTGTCCTCCTCTCAGAATACCAACCACACTCTCATCCTCTCTTTCAGAGTTCACTGCCCTGGTGCAACAGTAACAGTGACCTCCCAGACTGCTGCACCCACCCCTCCTCCCCCAATGTGTCTGACATGCTTAGTTCTTGATTTGGACCCCTTTTCCCCCCTTCCTTCCTCCACTGGGAGAGTTGTAAAAATGAACACACACTAAAAGAGGTCAGACTGTGAAAGAACCGAATAATAAAAGTAATGCCTCAGGTATGACTGACTCACATGGAGTTCTCCTCTTTGCTCCGCCCTCGCAGCCTAGAGCCTTAGATAACTGGAGCATCAACACAACCTGCAACAAGCATATCAATGGCATACTTTATTCATCATATTTGCAAATACATCCAAACTTGTGTCTGTCTGCCACTAGCATCAGCCTGACGTTGCCACTAGCATCAGCCTGGCTTTGCCACTAGCATCAGCCTGGCTTTGCCACTAGCATCAGCCTGGCTGGATCCCATGAGGGGCAGTGTGGGTGAAGTGACCCCAGCACAGCAGCCCTCAGGTCCAGCTCTACTTAGTAGGCCATGCCACTGCCTGAGCAAATAACCCCACAGGAATGTTTAGTGTTTGACATGAGACACTAACCAGCAGAGGAAGAGTTAGAGAACATGCCTGATAACTCAGTCTGTACATGCTTTAACTTTAAACAACATTGAACATTATGTAGGTTTAAGAATGGCAGATCAAGGACACATTATACAGCACATCTTTGATCATTTGAACTCTTAACACAAACGACTATTACAGAACAATTATTATCTCCCTGATTCTGACAAAGAGCATGAAACAGACTTAAAACATTTATATTTACAATATAATTCCCTAGAAAATAATCAACGTGCTGGTTTCTCAACAATAAATCAAAATGTACCTATTCATGTAAAATATGCAATAGCCTAATTAATTCATTAACAATTCCCATCCAAGTGTCCTATGTAGGTCATGATATATCTGGAGCTGAAGAACGCCAAGTTAGTGTCAACTTCGCCACATCAGCACTTATCCTCCAGGTTATGATGTCATCACCGACGGAGCCTTGGGGCTGATCTATCATTGGTCGACGTAGGCTTCAGTTTGACCGTAGCGAAAGGATTGGTGCCTCTAGCAACACAGACAGGATGGGAGCAAGAGATGGAGACAGGAAGATGGACACAATAGCTTTCATCAGTTTGAAGCTTTGGCAAGAGAGCAGAGCAGTGTATGTTATTACACCAGTCAGTCCAGAACCAGTCAGTCAAGCACCAGTCAGTCCAGAATCAGTCAGTCAAGCACCAGTCAGTCCAGAACCAGTCAGTCCAGATCTAGTCAGAACCAGTCAGTCAGAACCAGTCAGCCATGTGTGACATGCGTCTTACTTGGGGAAGAGTTCAGGTGGATGTCCCTGCTTCTCAGGTCTCTGTAGAGAAACAGACGTAGAGAAAGAGACAGATGAAGTATGTATCTTCATAATTACATCACTGTCCTCACCTTAGCTGTCCCTGAAAAGACTTGCCATCATCTGTCCAACTCTGACAGACGTCTGTCTTTTCACATTAAATAAAACCTTTATTGAAGTGATAACTGGGTGTCTCTAACTCTTATTGAAGTGGTAACTCTGGGTGTCTCTAACTCTTATTGAAGTGGTAACTCTGGGTGTCTCTAACTCTTATTGAAGTGGTAACTGGATGTCCTTATAACTCTTATTGAAGTGGGTAAACTCTGGTGTCTCTAACTCTTATTGAAGTGGTACTCTGGGTGTCCTCTAACTCTTATTGGAAGTGGTAACTAATGGATTTGTCTGCTAAGACGTCTTACTCTGAGTGATACTCTGGATGTCTCTTGAACTCTTATTGAAGTGATAATCTGGAGATCTCAATCTTATTGAAGTGGTAACTGGGTGTCTCTAACTCTTATTGAAGTGGTAACTGGGTGTCTCTAACTCTTATTGAAGTGGTAACTGGGTGTCTCTAACTCTTATTGCACAGTGAGTCAAGTCTGGTGTGCTCCAAGTCGCTATTGAAGTACGGTAAACCAGCCGGTCATCTCACTGCGGGTGATGTGAAAAGTGGCAAAGAAACAACTAACTTGCGTGTCTCTAACTCTTTTGAAGTGAAGACGAGACGCTGGGGCTGTCTTAACTCTATTGAGAGTGATAACTACTGGATGTCTCAACTCTTAGGAAGAGTGGTACTGGGTGTCTCTAACTCTTATTGAAAGTGGTTAAACTGGTGCTCTAGCTCTTAGTTAGAGAGTGGTAAACTGGTGTGCTCTAACTCTTATTGAAGTGATAACTCTGGGTGTCTCTAAGAACTCTTAACACTAAACAAGTGTGTTTATTCAGTGCTCAGGATGAAAAGGTAAACTGGTCATCTACACACTGGAGCCCTTCTGCTTATCTGATGTCACTCCATGCAAGTACGTGCACACACATGTGCACACACACGTGCACACACAGATGAGACGCTAAGGTGCAGCACAAGCACCGTGCACACACACGTGCAGCACCACCCGTGCACACACACACACACAGCCCCACCCCCCTCAAAACAACGCAGCCCCAGCGCCCTGCACAACAAACAGGAATGGGTGGTGGTGATAGGAGAAGCACACGCCGAGGGTGTAACCCCTCACAAGCCCAATTTCCTTCACACAAGCCCCCACCTGGGGGGCCCTGTGCAGACACAGCCCCACCGGTGCCCTTACACACAGAGGCCACCAGCGCGCCGTACAGGTTTCAGCAGCTGGAAACTGTCACCTTTGTGGGGAGGGAAGAAAAGGGTCTGGGGGGCTGCAGTGCCACAGAAGGCAGGGTGTGGCGTCATAGAGAAAAGCACTTTGCCACAGTCCCCCTGCTGGTCAGAGAGGGAAACACCTCCACAATGTGAAGGTTAACTGGGTCTAAAACATTAACACTTTCCACTAAAGACTGTATGGGTGAAAATGACAAATACCGTAGTAATCATGGTTTAAAAAAAACAAAATCTATCATTGAGATTGCTTGTGACACATGGTCTTGATTGGCCTTTTAGTGTATCCACCAATACCTTGTTATTGGAGAGTGACTCTGACTTTCTCTCAGGGGTGGGTGTGATTGGACGCATTTCTGTCTGCCTATTGGGTAAGGGTGGAGGTGGGGGCGGGGCTCCTCCATGGCTTCTGCCTCCTGATTGGTCAAGCAGGTTGCTCATGCTGCTACTGTTTCTGAGGGTGTGGCCGCTACTGACAAGCAAATAAAACACAAAAAGACACGTTTTGAAAGTGAGAAAAACCTTCTGGTTCATCGAAGCTCCTCACAGCATTAGGTCACCTACATCTCCTAAATAGTTCACACTGTGCTGGAAGGCCTTGATGTTTTCATGTTGGCCCTGTTTTCATGAGATTCTGACACAAAAGCCAGATGAAGTAAAAGACAGTCTTAAGATAATGAATGCTATCTATAGACAGGACAGCCTAGTTATTGGCTGACTGCCCATCATGATTGGAAAACCATTGTTCTCATTGACTTGCCAGTCTAAATATAGTTATATGATCAAATAAACTAGTGGGCAGATGTCCTGTTTGAACAGGTACCTGGAGCCAGACTGCCTGGAGGCCTCCTCCACAGGCTCCACATAGCTGGCCGGGAACCAGCCCTGGCTGGGCACACACCGGAGAGCGAGAGGACAGGAGGACCAGACACACAACACACAGCAAAGACAGGAGAACACAGCTTCAGAAAATATGCAGCACTTCTACAATCCACTTATCTCAAAAGACGTTACACACATTCCATTCAATGGCAAAGCTATTTAAGACTATAATAAAAAATAATAAATTAAATACATTATACATTATTATAAATAATAATAATACATTTAAGCTATTAAAGAGGAGCAAAGAACATGAAGGAAATAAAGCCAAACTGATCTGTCCAGTAAAACAAGAGCAGTTTTATAAGATGCAGAAGTCTGCACCATAGTAGAGAGAGAGAGAGAGAGAAGGGCTGGAGAGAGAGAGATGGAGAGAGAGAGAGAAGTCTGTACCATAACTCCGACATCAAGTTTTCAACACAAACGGAGATCATCCAGAATGATCTGATTGGTTGAGTCCCTCTGACCTCACCTGAGGGTGCTTTCAGCACGGCCGTACAGCCAGCCGTTCCTGGGTGCAGAGACCATCACACTGATCAGCTCCCCCCTGGGGAAGGACAGGAGCGTGGGGTTGGACGAGGCAGAGTGAGCCACCAGAGCCCTCATGGGTCTTCCTCCACCCAGGCCTAGCGAGTCCCCCACGGAGCCCGCACGCGAGCGGCTGCCCTGGGGGGAGGGTCCTGGGGGGAGAGGGGGAGGGCCAGAGAGGTGGAGGGCCAGAGAGGGGGAGGGAGGTAAAGGAGAAAGAACCAAGGTTGTGATGAAGGGAATGACAGAGGGAAGGAAAGGATCCATTTCCACAGAGGACAGAGAATTAAAGAACATGAAGGCATTAAAAACCAAATCGATATTTCCACTAAAACAAAAGCATGATATAAGATGCTATAAGATGCAGAAGCTGCTCCCCACCTCTAGAGGGCACTCTCCCCAAGGGCTGCTCCTCCCTGCGATTCCACTGCTCTTCCTCCCTCATCCCCACCTGCTCAGCAACACAGAAACACACCCACACACAGCATAAACACAACACCCACACGCAGCATAAACACACCCACACACAGACTAAACACACACCCACCCACAGCCTAAACACAACACCCACACGCAGCATAAACACACACCCACACACAGACTTAACACAACACCCACACACAGCATAAACACAACACCCACCCATAGCCTAAACACAACACCAAACGGAATCCACTGGAATTAAGAATAATGAGAATCATGTGTGCTAGATTAGAGCAGGACACAGTGTGTGTTGGTGTGTAGTGTGCCCTACCCTGCTGTTCTGCTCCAGACGAGGGGCGGAGCCTGGCCGGGAGCCCCGCCCCCGCGTGGCATTCAGCTGGTCCTTCCAGTCATCAGTCATCTGCTGGAGAGGAACCCCTGTCTGCCCCCCCCCCCACAACACACACACACACACACACACACACATCTCATGAGACTGTGTGAGTGTGTGTGTATGTGTGTGTGTGTGTGTGTGTGTGTGAGCGTGTGTGTATGTGTGTGTGTGTGTGTACCTTATTCATGAGGAAGATGAAGGACTGGGTCAAGTCACAGTGTTTCTCAGCCAGAAAACGATACCTCCTCTCCTCCTCCTGTAGAGCTTCTCCCTGACTCTCTCTCAAGAAGCTGACATACTCACTGCCGTCCTGTCCACACACACACACACGCACATGCACACACGACCATGCACAAAATGACACACACACACAACACCACACGCACACACAGGCACAGCACACACACCTGGCACACAGTACGCACACACACACACGCACACACACACACATGTATACAGACACACACGCACGCGCACCCACACACACACACACACGCACCACACGCACACACACGCACACACACACGTACGTACACACACACCCACACAAAGCACCATTGTTGTTTAGGAAACTCCGCCCCCAGCCCCCTGCCCCCCCTCAGCACAGCTGACTGACCTGAGGTGCTCCTCTCCTCAGCTGTCTCTCCAGTCCGCTCACCTGGCTTCGGACCTCCACCTCGTAGCACCTCCTACTGTTCTGGAGGTCACATTACAGCAGACAGACTGTGTAAGCACACACGCACACCTTAACCACATGAGAAAAGCACACACACATATGGTGGGCATCCCTGGTGAAGGGCGTGCGGGGGCCTGAGAGAGAGAGTCGTGCGTGTGTGTGTGTGAGCGTGTGTGTGTGTGAGCGTGTGTGTGTGTGTGTGTGCGTGTGTGGTTCTTACTGAGATGTAGTCCTTATCCAGCTTCACATTATTGTCCATCTGCTGGATGACCTCCAGGTGGAACCAACGAAACTAATGACAACACAAACATTCCAACACGCCACATTTCTGCTCCGCTCGCAAGATAATCACAGAACAATCACTTCAGAACTGACCACGCGTTAATGATGGAAGGCTGGTCTATGGGCTTCATCCAGGCTATTGTATATCAATGATTAAATAATGAAAGAAATGTAGGTGACTTACAATCTATCAATAGTTTCATAGTATATCCTCTTACGTTTATGAACTGTATTGGTTAGATCAAAGACGACCCAAATGGATGAGTCTAGTCTTGTGTGTTTAGCCTGGTGTGTGTGGCGGTCCAATTGCAGAGCAGCATGCGTGTGAGACAGCCCAATGGCAGGGCAGCATGTGTCTGACGGTCCAATGGCAGGGCAGCATGCGTGTGTGACGGCCCAATGGCAGAGCAGCATGTGTGTGACGGCCCAATGGCAGGGCAGCATGTGTGTGATGGCCCAATGGCAGGGCAGCATGTGTGTGACGGCCCAATGGCAGGGCAGCATGTGTGTGTGACGGTCCAATGGCAGGGCAGCATGTGTGTGACGGCCCAATGGCAGGGCAGCATGTGTGTGACGGTCCAATGGCAGGGCAGCATGTGTGTGACGGCCCAATGGCAGGGCAGCATGTGTGTGACGGCCCAATGGCAGGGCAGCATGTGTGTGACGGCCCAATGGCAGGGCAGCATGGTGGGACACTCACAACTCCGTCCAGCTCTGATGTCAGCCTCCTCTGGTTCTCAGAGATCTTAAGCAGGACATCTCCTACAACACACACACACAGACACACACACACACACACACACACAGACACACAGACACACACACACATGTACACACACACACACGCACACAGTCAAACACACACACACGTACACACACACACATACGTACACACAGACACACACACACACAGATCTTAAGCAGGACATCTCCTACAACACACACACACACACACACACAGACAGATCTTAAGCAGGACATCTCCTACACACACACACGCACACACACACACACACACACACACACACACACAGACACACACATATGGGAACCCTGCCTTTAAAAGCATCAACACCTGCCCACATCTAACCCTTCTTAAGACACTCCTGTCCTGTGGTAGCTCCTGGCTCCACCCTGCTAACTCCATCAGCAGGGCAGAGCCAGGGAGCTGATTGGTTAGTAGTAACTCCATCGGGGCAGAGCCAGGGAGCTGATTGGTTAGTAGTAACTCCATCAGGGCAGAGCCAGGGAGCTGATTGGTTAGTAGTAACTCCATCAGGGCAGAGCCAGGGAGCTGATTGGTAGTAACAACTCCATCAGAGGGCAGAGCCAGGGAGCTGATTGGTTAGTAGTAACTCCAGCAGAGGGCAGAGCCAGGGAGCTGATTGGTTAGTAACAACTCCATCAGAGGGCAGAGCCAGGGAGCTGATTGGTTAGTAGTAACTCCATCAGAGGGCAGAGCCAGGGAGCTGATTGGGTCGTCTGCTGTCTCACATCAGGGTCTTCAGTCACAGAGCAGCCAGGTTCACTGAGAGACTCAAGCTGGTAGTCTGTTCTACTCCATCATTAATGACCCCTGTACTGCTTCTATCACCTGACCTCCACTGCACGCCACCACACCTGCTGCCAGGACGCCCTTTACAGCTGATCCAGGATCAGTTTGTCATCGATTAGACCAGAGGTGTCAAACTCCGGTCCTCGAGGGCCGCTGTCCTGAAAGTTTTCGATGTTTCCCTTCTCCAGCACACCTGATTCTAACGATGGATCGTTATCAGGCTTCCACAGAGCTTGATAACAACCCATTCATTAGAATCAGGTGTGCTGGAGCAGGGAAACATCGAAAACTTTCAGGACAGCGGCCCTCGAGGACCGGAGTTCGAGAACCCTGGATTAGACTGTTGGCACGCCTTCAGGAAAACTGACCATAGATCAGCTATTAGGCCTGGACTGCATGAGTATCTTCAGACAAAGTAAATATGTTAATGTTCAGTCTAGATAACGATTGTGTTCACGTGCACGGAGAAAACAAGGAGGAGGCTCTCTGGAAGTGGAAAATACTGGAGGGGCTGGTCCTCACACACACACACACACACACACATGCACTCACACACGGTCACACACACACACATGCACTCACACACGGTCACACACACATGCACTCACACACGGTCACACACACACACACACATGCACTCACACACGGTCACACACACACACAATGCCGGGGGAACATACCGATTGGTCGGGAGGACAGGGTGTGCAAGGCCTGCTCTCCTATCTTAGCCAGAGTGTTGAAGTAGGCCTCACTAGTGGCTGCTAGAGCTGAAACACACACACACACACAGTGTAAACACACAATACACACACACACAGTATAAACACAGACACACACACACACAGTATAAACACTCACACACACACACACACAGTATAAACACTCACACACACACAGTAGAAACACACACACACACACAGTAGAAACACACACACAGTATAAACACACACACACTCACACACACACAGTAGAAACACACAATACACACACACACACACACACAGTATAAACACACACACACAGTATAAACACACACACACACAGTATAAACACACAATACACACACACACAGTATAAACACACACACACAGTATAAACACACAATACACACACATACAGTGTAAACACACATACAGTGTAAACACACAATACACACATACAGAGTAAACACACACAGTGTAAACACACAATACACACCCACACACAGTGTAAACACACAATACACACCGACACACAGTGTAAACACACAATACACACCCACACACAGTGTAAACACACAATACACACCCACACATAGTGTAAATACACAATACACACCCACACACAGTGTAAACACACAATACACACCCACATACAGTGTAAACACCCATCCACAGGGTGGAGGGGGGCTGTTAAGGGGTGGAGGGGGCTGTTACGGGGTGGAGGGGGGCTGTTACGGGGTGGAGGGGGCTGTTACGGGGTGGGGCGAGGGACTCTCTCTGAGCAGGGAGGTTCTCACCATGGAAAGCCTGGATGTAGCTGTTCCCCAGAGACACTAACTTCTGCAGACTGGGATTGAACTGGTCGGTGAGACTCTAAACACACGAACACACCCACGAACACGCCAAAGGAAGATGAACTTTGAATCTATTAACTCGTACATGTTAAAATATGAACGGGTAACATTTCGATTTAGGCCATCCGATATTGTTTGCGCCTAAATAAAATATATTGTAAGGTAAAGTAAGACATCAATAGTTTATTTTAGATGTGGCTTCCGGGTTGAAGAGAGTTCGGGGTTGTCTTACCGCATATATCGCTAGCGTGGAGCGGTGAAGCTGGTCGCTGTTAAGGCCTGACATGTTGACGCTTGAGGTTTGATGAAACTTTAGATTATCTCGTCTGAATTATTTTATAAATCGAGAAACATACGGTTCAAGTCCCCTTTGTCACCTACTTCCAACGAATCACCAGTTTATCATCTACAAATGTAACGGAAGAACTGAACGTCTGCGCAATTGACACCGAGCTCTGAGACTAAGTTGTTAATAATTAAACGAGTATGGGTCATAAAATACAACACCCAACATGCTTAAAGTAATCAGACGTAGTGTGTGTGTGTGTGTGTGTGTGTGTGTGTGTGTGTGTGTGTGTGTGTTCAACATAATAGATCCAGTAGGCCACTGTCTGTTCTTTACACTAAGTGAACTCGGAATTCCGCTAAAACGTAGATATAAATTGTGTCTAATGTGAAACCCGTGACTTAGTCCTACTGAATTGAGAATATGCATGTGCATTAAAAAACGTCCACAGAAAATGAGGAGTGAGCGATCTTCATTCAGATGACACAGCATGGCTCGGGGTTTAAATAAGATGAAATAAAAACACGAGAGCCTACATGAGTTGACCAGTTGACCAGTAGGCCGTAAAGTAATAACATGATCCCAGTGTTCGTCATAAACACGGACTCTGCATATGGACATCAGCTTGTTCAAACATGACGGAGAGACTCCTGAGCCCTCATAAAACAGGTGCTGCAGTCATTTGGGTCCGATGGTCAAACACTAGGTGGCACTATTAAACAAAAGACACGACCGGAATTTTAAACAGCCCTGGCATTTTACCAGCGTAATCCCCCCCTCACGCACACACACACACACACAATATGTATATACATATAATATATATAATATCAAATTAAAAGTTTAAACATGTCCCGCCGTCTGGACAATTCGTGATGTTCACTGCAATGGGTTCAACTATAATCTACCATTACCTACACTGGAAAGGAAAGATTCATGCTCACATGTGAAGGTGTTCATGTTACAGCCTGTCTCTCTCTTCCTCTCTCTTCCTCTCTCTCTCTTCCTCTCTCTTTCTCTCTCTCTTCCTCTCTTTCTCTCTCTCTCTCTCTCTTCCTCTCTCTTTCTCACTCTCTCTTTCGCTGTCTTTCTTTCTCTCGGTCTGTTTCTCTTTATCGCTCTCGCTTTCTGTCTGTCTGTCTGTCTGTCTGTCTGTCTGTCTGTCTGTCTGTCTCTCTCTCTCTCTCTCTCTCTCTCTCTCTCTCTCTCTCTCTCTCTCTCTCTCTCGCACACACACATTCACCGTCTACGTTGGGCAGTGTTTTGAAGCGAACTCTGACCGGCTTGTGTTAGCACAATCTAACGAGTTCTCTAATAGCTTCGGTCCTCGAGTATGAATCACGCTCTCTAGCGCTGGTGCTGCAGCGAAACCACCCAGTTCCGGCTGTCCCGCGGGGAGACTCCAAGTTGACTTATGGACGAGTGTGCGCAGCGACGCGGCAGAAATGGCGTGTCCTACTATATCTTGTTTTAAATAGCCGACCGCTTTGGATCTCCCTTAATGTGAGAGACAAAAAAAAGATGTTCGTTAATATACAACAGTGTAGTACAACCCCGCCATGTCTCCCTCCCTCTTTCTTCCTCTCTGCCTCTCTCTCTGCCTCTCTCTCTCCTCCTCTCTCTCTCTCCCTCTCTCGCTCTCCCTCTCTCTCTATCTCTCTCTCTGCCTCTCTCTCTCCCTCACTCTCTCTCTCTGCCTCTCTCTCTCCCTCTCCCTCCCTCTCTCTCTCTCTCTCTCTCTCTCTCCCTCTCCCTCTCTATCTCTCTCTCTCTCTCTGCCTCTCTCTCTGCATCTCTGCCTCTCTCTCTTTCATGAGCGCTTTAAGTCTCTCTTTATCTTTCTCTCCCTCCCCCTCGCTTGTTGTCCCCCCAGTGACAGAATGAGATATATTCTGTAGGCTAGAAAGCCGAGGCCATGCACAAGACACCAAGGTAGGGAATGATAACGGCTGTGCTTTATTGATTCTGAATTCCAAAATATAGATTTAAACTTGACTTATTTTCTGTTCTTGTGGATAGTGGTGGCAATGCCCCCAGCAGCTCCCGTCAGGATATCGAGACAAAAAGATCCTTCGTTTTATTGCGCTCATCAGTACATATTTGAACCCGTGATTGTTGTGAGTTTTTCATAATCATTGATCGCTTCAGCCGCCAACCTGAAGTTCATCGTTATCATATTGGCCGCCGGTATGGTGGCCTTCATCGGAGCTGTTATCTGTATTATCGCTGCAGTCCACACTGGCTCTGCCGTCGCGGTTCCCCAGCCGCCTGCAGCCGACAATCAGTCGACGTCGCCGGACTACGAAGCACAGACTCCCGCCGGGGGCTCCGCGGCGCGGGCTGGTCCTCTGGGCGCTCTCCATGGTTCTGTAACGCCGGATTTGGAAGCGCCCACTCTCAACATTCTCACCGGCCTGAACGGTAGACCGGACGCTACGGTCAGCCGACTCATCTGCACTCCTATTCCCGTGGGCGAATGTAACCCGAAAAACTTTCAGCAACAAGCGGATGACTCTTCGGTAAACGCGGGCGAAGATTGGGGATACCTTCACATCACAGCGGAAGAATTGAAACAGACTGTGCTTCAACAAAAGGACCAGATTCTCACCGATCAACGGACGATCAGAGAACTAACCGGGAAGCTATCGGAATGCGAGAGCGGGATAGAGGGAATGAAAAGTCCGGAGAGAAGCGCGGGGCTCCGGAGAGGGAAATGGCGGGATGATGGAGGTGTCATGGTTCGAGACAGCCCTCAGGGGTCGCCAGCCGGTGTCCAGCTGCTCACCGACCAAGCAGTTAACGACCTGGATCAGGCGATCAGTCTGTTGAAAGCCCGCATAGAAAAAGTAGAGGTAGGACGGTGTAGAGTCCAGGGTGTTTTTAATGTATTAGCCAAACCAAAAACTATTCAACATGCTTTGCCCTAATGACATATTCCTAAAATGAGTCCCTTTAGTGCACCTTGATGCGAGCAACCCCCCACCATCTCTCCATCCCACCATCTCTCCATCCCACCATCTCTCCATCCCCCCACCATCTCTCCATCACACCATCTCTCCATCCCCCCTCCATCTCTCCATCCCACCATCTCTCCATCCCACCTTCTCTCCATCCCCCCTCCATCTCTCCATCCCACCATCTCTCCATCCCCCCACCATCTCTCCATTACATCATCTCTCCATCCCACTATCTCTCCATCACACCATCCCTCCAGCACACCATCTCTCCATCCCTCCATCTCTCCATCCCCCTTCCATCTCTCCATCCCACCATCTCTCCATCCCACCATCTCTCCATCCCTCCCTCCATCTCTCCATCCCTCCATCTCGTGCATCCCACCATTCTCTCCATCCCCCCAACCACTCTCTGCCAAAATCCCTCCCTTCCATCTCTCCTCCCCTCCCTGCCATCTCTCCTCCTCCATCTCTCCATTACACCATCTCTCCATCCCACTATCTCTCCATCACACCATCCCTCCAATCCACACCCATCTCTCCATCCCTGTCCATCCTCCATCCACCCTCCCTTTCTCCATCCCTCCATCCATCAATCCATCCCACCATCTCTGCCACACTCCTCCCTACATCTCTCACACCCCCTCCCTCTATCTCCATCCTTCCTCCATCTCTCCATCCCTTCTCCATCCCACCTCTGTCGCTCCATGATATGCTTAGTGCTCTGTGTCAGCCTAGCATGTGTTTAGAGTTTCCATGTAGTTCATAGATCACTGCTAGGATATGTTCTGTCTCCAGAAACGCTTACAGTTCCACCAGGATGCAGAGCAGATACCAGGAATATTTACACTTAAATACACACATGCAGACCAACACGTTTTTATGGACCTCAACTAAACACACAACTCAACACACGCTTGCGCGCACACACATGCATCACTGAGCAGAGAGGGGGAAAGGGGAAAAGGGGAGAAGGGAGAGGGGAGAGAGGGAGAGGGGGAAGAGGAGAGGGGGAGAGGGGAGAGGGGAGAGGGGAGAGGGGGAGAGGGGAGACGGGGAGAGGGAGAGGGGGAGAGGGAGAGGGGGAGAGGGGAGAGGGGAGAGGGAGACGGGGAGAGGGAGGGGGAGAGGGGGAGAGGGGAGAGGAGAGGAGGGGAGAGGGGAGAGGGGAGAGGGGAGAGGGGGAAGTGGAGGAAGGGGAGAGGAGAAGTTGGGGAGAGGAGGAGGAGGGGAGAGGAGGAGAGGAGGAGAGGGGGAGAGGGGGAGAGAGAGTCATGTGACTCTGCCTCCTGGCTGCTCTTGATGGCAGCACATGATGTACAACCTTTTTCTGCTGGAGAAATATCATCAATAATTCATGAGACACCTACAGTATATATCTCTGTTAGAGAGACCTGCATGTTCTCTGGCATCTCAAGACTTCATCCATAAGTTTGGCTCTGGAAGGTGTTTCAGACTGTCTCACTGTGCTGTCCTGTCTCACCCTGCTGCCCTGTCTCACTGTGCTGTCCTGTCTCACCCTGCTGCCCTGTCTCACTGTGCTGTCCTGTCTCACTGTTCTGTCCTGTCTCACTGTGCTGTCCTGTCTCACTGTGGTGTCCTGTCTCACTGTTCTGTCCTGTCTCACTGTGCTGTCCTGTCTCACTGTGCTGTCCTGTCTCACTGTGGTGTCCTGTCCCACTGTGCTGTCCTGTCTCACTGTGCTGTCCTGTACAAGTCTTAGCTGTATGAGTTCATAGCTGCAGTACAGTACTGTGCAGTACAGTACTGCACAGTACTGTACTGCACAGTACAGTATTGTACGCACAATACTGTACTGCGCAGTACAGTACTGTACTGTACTGTGCAGTACAGTACTGTACTGCACAATACTGTGCAGTACAGTATTGTGTGCCACTACTGTGTATTGTCACGACTGTTTGTAATACACAACTGTATACTGAAGACTTCTCAAACTAATTTGTTGGTTGGTGCAACGCTATTCTCCTGATATTCTCTCTCTCTCTCTTAATTAGAGACTGAACTCTTTTGGTTCATAACTGATGGTGCATAATTGAAAACAAAATATTCTCTAGAGGTTTGCCAGCTTATTTAACACCTCACTCACTGGCCTCATGGCGTTAACAGCTATAAAGAGAGAAAAAGAGAGACAGAGAGAGAGAGAGAGAGAGACAGAGCGAGACACAGAGAAAGACAGAGAGAGACAGAGAGAGACAGAGAGAGACAGGGAGAGAGAGAGAGAGAGAGAGACAGGGAGAGAGAGAGAGACAGGGAGAGAGAGAGAGAGAGACAGGGAGAGAGAGAGAGAGAGACAGGGAGAGAGAGAGAGAGAGACAGGGAGAGAGAGAGAGAGAGCTTTCAGTAGAGAAGTTTATTCAAGGTGAAAGGAACCAGATTACTTCTAAGAGACGTTTATCTTTCCTTCCCTGCAGGCAGACATCGGCCCATATCCTCACAACCACACTGCTGGATCCTCGGATGCACCCAGGCCTCCCTCTAAAGCCCCGGGAGGGAGAGGGGAGGCTGGGCAGGAGGCTGGGCTGAAGCGCTGGAGGATGGAGGACCTGGAGGAGGCGCTGCAGAGGCAGGTGGAGCTGCTGGAGCAGGAGAGGGAGGCCCTACGTCAGGAGACTCACCTGAACCAGGAAGTCACCTCTGTACACCCACACCTTGCTGGTGAGGCGGAGGGTGAGCAAGAGTGTGTGTGTGTGTGTGCATTTGTAAAAACGCTGCCGTGTGTGAAAAGTAATATGAATTAAATACTTTGTTGTGTTCTGTCTTCTTCCAGAACACCCAGCAGGCTTCAGACTGTCCTTCCCCACACGGACCAGCCACATGTATGCCGTGGTGAGCCACCCTATCCCTGAGCTGGCTGCCTTCACCGCCTGCCTGTGGCTGAAGCCATCGCTGGGCCGTCTGGGTACAGCTCTGTCCTACGCTGTGCAGGAGCAGCCCAACGAGCTGGTGCTACTGCAGGGCCTACACTCTGCTCTGGAGCTGCTCATCAACGACAAGGTAGGAACTGGAACATGGCTGGAACGTGGCAGGAACATGGCAGGAACGTGGCAGGAACGTGACAGGAACGTGGCAGGAACATGGCAGGAACGTGGCAGGAACGTGGTAGGAACGTGACAGGAACATGAAAGGAACAGCAGCAGGAACATGGCAGGAACGTGGCAGGAACGTGGCAGGAACAGCAACAGGAACATGAAAGGAACAGCAGCAGGAACATGGCAGGAACGTGGCAGGAACATGGCAGGAACGTGGCAGGAACATGGCAGAAACATGGCAGGAACGTGGCAGGAACATGGCAGGAACATGGCAGGACCAGGAAAAGGAACATGAACATGATGCTTGTGAACTTGTAACTCTGAAGTACAGGAAGTAGTTAGTGTAGCTAAATATCAGGCCCCATAAATAAGCACATCCTAACATGGTACAAGGTTCTAGAACCAGGAGTATCGAAGGGAACAATCCGTTCCATGTGTTCCTTCAGTAGAACCAGACTGGTGGAGGTTCATTACCATTCTCTCTGCATGAAGTACAGTTCTGTGTCTGAGAAGAGCAGAAGTACAGTTCTGTGTCTGAGAAGAGCAGAAGTACAGTTCTGTGTCTGAGAATAGCAGGAGCAAGAGAGGAGAGCTGTGAAACAAGTGGTGAACAAAGTCTTTACAAGAACCTCAAACCTCCAGGCAGACGGCAGTGTCCTTGCAGGCGCTACAATGACTTTGAGCCCAAATAATACATTCAGTTCCCCCTTCGCCTGCCTCTGAGGAGGAAGCATGAGTCAGAGAGGGAGCAGATCCTTCCTGCCTCCGAGGAAAGAGTCATAGAGACAGTAGGGTGGTACCGTGTGAAACACATCGGAAAGACCGTCAAGAAACAACGCAGTTCTGGAACTGTATTCTTTCAAGCTGATGCCAGATACTATCTTGAACATGTCTAGAAAGTAGGTCTTAAACAACAGTAGCAGTGAGAGATGATGTGTAGGTTTTAGACTACAGTAGCAATGAGAGATGACGTGTAGGTTTTAAACTACAGTAGCAGTGAGAGATGACGTGTAGGTCTTAAACTACAGTAGCAGTGAGAGTTTCCTGTTTGACGCATCATCCCTCCCAAGCCAGCACTTCACTTGGAGATTTTGAGCTTCCTTGTCCTCCCACCTGCAGGTGGCGGCGTTGCCTCTGAACCTGTCCCAAGGAAGCTGGCAGCACCTGTGTGTGAGCTGGAGCCAAAAGGCTGGGGCGTGGCAGGCCTACCAGGGGGGCAGGCTGAGGGGCCAGGGGGAGGGGCTGGCAGCTGGCGTGAATGGTCTGCAGTGATCCGGTTCTGGTGGACGAGCCAACTCGGGGGAGGGGCTGGCAGCTGGACACCTTATCAGACCTGAGGGGTCATCTTTCATATCCCTGGGCGCACAAGGAGGCAGGTGAGAAGGGACGGGAGGGAGGGAGGGAGGGGTGGAAACACAATATGTAATGCATGACAGATTGAAACGCTTCCTTCTTAACTTTTACTGATCAAACAAAACTTAGATGGATTCACCACTGCCTCCCTCCCTCCCTCCTCTGCTCCTTCCTCCCCTCCCTTCTCTTCCCTCCTCCCTCCTCCTCCCTCCCTTCACTCCCTCCCTCCTCCCTCCCCATCCCTCCTCCTCCCTACCTTCCTTTTCTCCTTCCCTCCTTCGCTTTTTCCCTTCTTCCTTCCTCCTTCCTCCCTCCCTCCCCTCCCCTCCTTCGCCCTCCATCTCCCTCCCTCCCTCCCTCCCTCCCCTCCCTCTCACTGCAGGACACCGTGGGAGGAGGGTTTGAGTGGTCACAGGCGCTGGTGGGGGAGCTGTCCCAGGTGAATCTGTGGGACAGGGTGCTGCAGCCTGCAGAAGTGGCCCGGCTGGTGCGCTGCGGTCGGGTCACGCAGGGCAACGTAGCCCCCTGGAGGGACCGGGACCTGGAGGTGTTCGGTGGGGCCACCAAGGCCCCTGGGGAGCCCTGCGCCAAACACACAGGGGGCAGGGTGGTGGGGTAGAAGGGGGTGTGTGGGGGCAGGGTGTGGGTAAGAGGGTGGTGGAGGGGGCAGGGAGGGGTAACAGGGGTGTGGTGGGGGAGGGTGGTGGGGTAGAGGGGGTGTGGAGGGTGCAGGTGCGTGGGGTACAGGGGTTGGTGGGCAGGGTGGTGGGGTAGAGGTGTGGAGGCAGGGTGTGGGGTAGAAAGGGGTGTGGTGGGGCGCAGCGGTGGTGGGGTAGACGGGTTGTGGAGGGGAGGGATGGTGGGGTAACAGGGGTGTGGAGGGGGGGCAGGGGTGGTGGGGTAACAGGGGTGTGGTGGGGGCAAGGGTGGTGGCGTAACAGGGTGTGGTGGGCAGGGTGGTGGGTAACAGGTGATGGTGGGTTGCAGGTGGTGGGGTAGAAGGGGAGGGGGGTGGGGTAGAAGGGGGTATGGAGGTAGTGGCGATTTAGGCGATTCTGGTGTGCACTTTGCTTAAAGAAGTAATCCCAGATTCACATTCAGATTTCTACGTTTTTATTTCCTGTTTTCAGATTTGTTTTCATATTCCTCTTTGATTTACATTCTGACGCTTGTACAATGATGTAATCTAGTCGTCATGGGGATATTTGATACCATATGGTGAGTTCCACATCACCAGCACATTATGTATGCTTTGACATTCCATAACAAGGTGATACAGTTTACTTTGCAGAACTATGTATAGGTGCATGCAATTTAGTGTTTATACTCTTGTTAAGTATCTCTGTACATTCATGTAGGATACACTTTAATGTATGTTTTATTGTATACAAATATAACATGCCAGAGTACACATTCACACAAAATGTTTTGCTTCAGCAAATACAAAAGGTCTAACATGCCTGGTGAACTTTGTGCTTTGAGAGGAAACATGAAACTTGGTGATAAAGAGGTTTAAGTTTCTGGATCTTGAAGATCTGGAACCACCAGCAGAACGTTCTCCCTCTGACCTCATCATACCTGACCAGCGGAAAGTGCCTGTCACCGTCACCTGGGTAACCGTACCCATGGTAACACCGTCCAGTCGTCCCGGTGAAGGTGTTTGTTCTGTCTGTTGTCTGTTTAGCTCGAACACACCGCCCATCGCTCTCTCCGTTTCCCCTGTCTCGATGTTACTGTGGCACAATATGTATTCAAGTGCTCAAACACTTATGGTTACTTCCTGTATTGCCTGCGTCATTTCCTGTTCCAGTCCTTCATTTCCTGTTCCAGTCCTTCAGGTCATCCCTGCTTCTTTCTCTGGGCTCATTGATGTGCTTGCGTTTAAGAGCCTCCGTGGTTAAAGTACAGTACTGTCAGTCTCTGTGTTCCTGCTGTTGTACAAATACGTGGATTAAAAAAGTCCTGAAGTCTCAAAAGTGGAGTTGTTAATCTTATCAGATCTGTAGCTGCCTCTTAAGATATCAAACAGGAGCCTCACATCAGCTCATGTTGTCAATCAGAAAAGATGCTCTGGTTAGAGAACGTGGGTCTGGTTGATGTCACGACACCACATATGGTCACGCGTTCTCAATGTTGTGTGTTAAAGAGGCTGTGTGTTCTGAAACACAAGACATTTGTCATCCTGTTCTATCGGAGTTTGTGTGTGTTTGTTGTGAAAAAGGTTATCTATTAATCTTCCAGAGTTCCTAATGTATCAAGTACAGAAACTGAGTTTGTGTGTGAGAGTGTTTGTGTGTGTGTGAGAGTGTTTGTGTGTGTGAGAGAGTGTTTGTGTGTGTGTGAGAGTGTTTGTGTGTGAGAGAGTGTCTGTGTGTGTGAGAGAGTGTTTGTGTGTGTCAGAGAGTGTTTGTTTGTGTGTGAGACTGTTTGAAACACAGAGAGAGTGTTTGTAACAGAAAGAGAGTGTTTGTGTGAGAGAGAGAGTGTTCGTGTGTGTTTGTGTATGTGTGAAAGACAGTATTTGTAACAGAGAGAGTGTTTGTGTGTGAGAGAGTGTCTGTGTGTGTTTGTGTGTGTGTGAGAGAGTTTGTAACAGAGAGAGAGTGTTTGTGTGTGTTTGTGTACGTGTGAAAGACAGTATTGTAACACAGAGAGAGAGAGGTATCAGATGTTGAGTGCATCGTGAGTGATCTGGACGCTGGGATTAATCCATGTAGATTAACAACCCGAGTTCGACTGTTACTTACTGATCATCCTGTCGCACAATGTTGTTGACAACACAAACCACACACAATTTCTGCTGGCTGACTCTTACTCCTGTGTAGACAGACAACAGGAACACTGTGTGTGTGTGTGTGTGTGTTTGTGTGTGTGAGTGTGTGTGTGTGTGCATGTGTGTGTGTGTGAGTGTGTGTGAGTCTGTGTGTGTGTGTGTGTGTGTGTCTGTGTCTGTGTGTGTTTGTTTGTGTGTGTTTGTGTGAGTCTGTCTCTGTGTGTGTTTGTTTGTTGGTGTGTTTGTTTGTGTGTGTGTGTGTGTGTGTGTGTGAGTGTGTGTGTGTGTGTGCGTGTGTGAGTGTGAGTGTGTGTGAGCAAGAGTGAGCTATGGTGTTGGGTTCAGATTGATGAACTGCATCAGTAGAATCATAGTATGATATAATAACACATATAATCACAACAACATTTAGAAAGCCAGTGTTTCTTGCTGCTTCAAATATTGATACAGAGTTCAGACTACAAACTTCAGACTACAGACTTCAGACTTCTCATCTGTTCTGAAAGCTTCAAGCAGCATACCGACAAGCTGACATCTTCAGTTGATCACGACCTTTCTGCCCTCAACTGTCTCCCCCCCACCAAGTCCAGACCAGACCAGAGAGAGGGAGAGCGAGGGGGATGAGCGAGGGAGGGTGATAGAGGGAGAGAGGGAGAGGGTGGGAGAGGGAGAGGGAGAGAGGGTGAGAGAGGGAGAGGGTGAGAGGGAGGGAGAGGGAGGGTGAGAGAGGGAGAAAGGGAGAGAGGAAGAGGATGAGAGAGGGGGAGGGAGAGAGAGACAGTTGGCTGTGCAGTAGGAGAGAGGGAGATGGGGGAGTGAGAGAGAGACAGTTGGCTGTGCAGTAGGAGAGAGGGAGATGGGGGAGTGAGATCTAATGATAGTGTTTCCTACAGAGACAGCAGCTTGAATCCCAGGTTAGAGTAACCTCATCTTTACTCCATTGTTTTCACCATCACATCTAAAAAGATCAGATATTGAAGGTTCATGAATGTGACACGTGATCTCTTTCCAATCCACTGATTGGGTGGGCGTGGTCTATCTATTTTCTAGGAAATCAATTGCAGTGGAAATATTAATTTCTTGATAGAGTCACGTTTCAGATGTGCCTCCATTCAATCATATATTCTTCCAGAGACTGTTATTCCCAAAGGGATTAAAGGGCCACACTCCATTTATCATGGAGGGAATAATTCCAGTTAATCCAGTGTGGACAATCAGAGAGATGGTCTGCTTCAACCCTGGGAGAGGTGAGGGGCTGGGGGAGGGGCTGGGGGAAGGGCTAGGGGAGGGGCTGAGGGAGGGGCTGGGCTGGGGCAGGGGCTGGGCTGGGGCAGGGGCTGGGGGAGGGGCTGGGCTGGGGGAGGGGCTGGGGAAATTTGAAGTTTGTGACTTTAAATTTGTTAGTTTTGGGTTCATATAAATTCTCAAAGTATATTGTATATCTGTTATCTGTGTCTGAGAGCGGGGGTGGAGGGCTTCAGGAATTACATAATAAAGTGATGTGCACTCTGAGTTATTTGTGGGGGAACACAAATGTGACTTAATAATGGTGCTAGCATAATGGTGCTAGCGTAATGGTGCTAGCATAATGGTGCTAGCGTAATGGTGCTAGCGTAATGGTGCTAGCGTAATGGTGCTAGCGTATAACTGCTCACTGCCATTCCAACCTTCCCACTCATCCATACAGATCGGTTCCAGATCCACCCCCTCAGCTTGCTGGCAGAGCAAGACTGCTGCTCTCCCCTCCCAGCATGCAACTCTCCCTTCCCAGCATGCAACTCTCCCCTCCCAGCAGCTCCAGAGAGTGGCCATCTGGAGCTGCTTCCTCTCTCCCCATCTCTCACTGTCCTTCCACTGTCTCTCCCTCTCTCTTCCTCTACATCCTCTTCTCCCTCCCCCTCTTCATCCTCCAGGTTTTTTTCACATCCTCCCAAGACTCATTCCACATGATTTCAGATCTCCTGTTCTCCTGTATAGAACCATAGGAGGTTCAGTTCAGCCAGATACTCTCTCCTTACTCTCTACCTCATTGCAGGGGCTGTCATCTGGGTTCCATGTTCAATTAGCTGCTCTCCTCTACCCTCCTCTCCCCTCCTCTCCCCTTCCCTCCTCTCCTCTCGCCTTCTCTCGCCTCCTCTCCCCTCGCCTCCCCTCCTCTCCTCTCCCCTCCCTCCCCTCCTCTCTCCCCATATTCTACTGTCCTCTCCTCTCCCCTCCCCTACTCTCCCCTCCCCTCCTCTCTCCCCATATTCTCCTCATATTCCTCTCCTCTGCTAGTTAGTATTCCACGTTTGTAACCAGTTCACTTTCATGTGCTAACTTTCCATCCCCAACCACTGAGTTATCTCTCTTTCTTTTACTCTCTTCATCCCTCTCTCCTTGTGTCTGATCTCTTTCACTCTCACCATCTATCCATCTCTTGCAGTGTCGTTCACGATATATATGTCTCTTGTCTTCATCCCTCCATCTCTGTCCTCTTCTCTCTCCGTCTCCGTCTCTTGCTAAAGTGCAGATGAAATATTGAGCCACTGAGGCAGAGTTCAGTGTAGGTGAGGGTTCAGTGTTCCCCCTCCACATCATTTCACACCACAGGATGCGTGAAATACTTGTTCTGATTCTCTTTCTCTCTATTGCTCTCTCATTCTTGTCTCTGTCTTTCTCCAACAAACACAAGTGTAGTGTCTGTGTCTCTCAGTCTGGGCAGGAAACTCGGAGAGCAGCGATGGCTTGTCTACGGCTAACAGCAGAGTGGATCTCTGTCTTCAATTAGGTTGCGATTTCTGGGTTGTTTCCAAGCAACCTACATTAAGCTTTAACTCCTGAGAGGGAAACAGGGCAGGCTTTGAAGCTTTGAAGTGTGTGTGTGTGTGTGTGTGTGAGCTTGTGTGTATGTGCGAGTGTGTCTGTATGCATGAGTGTGTGCGAGCGTGTGTCTATGCGAGCGTGTGTGTGTGCTAGCATGCGTGTGTGCATGTGTAAGCATGGGTGTGTGTGTGTGAGCATGTGTGCATGTGTTAATGACTGTGTATGTGGCAAAAGAAAAAAAAATGGTATTGAGGGACATAGAGATTGAAAGAATTGCGAGAAAAACACGTATTATAATAATACCAGCTCTTAAGAGTTGGTTACATGCAATACTTGATAAATCAACTTTCACTTCAATACAAATTGAACTTTGAATCATGAAGAGATCCTCTTTCTTATCATACAAGCTTGGGGTCATCCAGACATCAAGGATGTAGTCAACCTTCAGGGACTATTACTACGACTCCATGAATAATATATCCTGTCCTCTCCAAGCAGATGTGCTAAATGAGCATGGAAGTAAAAGGGCTGGCTACGTGAGACAGGACAGCTATGCAGAACAGTTATAAAGACCCACATTTCAAATCATGTCCAAGTAGAAGAAGACTCTGCAGGAGAGGTTACAACATTTCATTATATTTATCTTTTTATACACACTTGGATAGGTACTTAAAATGTCCAGATTTTGTTTACTCACATACTTTCTATAAAGCTTGATTTATGTCAGGTCTTGAACGTCTTGTACGAGGGAGAAGAGCAGAGAGTGGGAGGAGGTGTGGGTGGAGGAGAGCAGAGTAGAAGGAGGTGAGGGTGGAGGAGGAGGAGAGGAGGAGGTGAGGGTGTAGGAGGAGGAGAGCAGAGTAGGAGGAGGTGAGGGTGGAGGAGGAGGAGAGTAGGAGGTGAGGGTGGAGGAGAGCAGAGTAGGAGGAGGTGAGGGTGGAGGAGGAGGTGAGTAGGAGGTGAGGGTGGAGGAGGAGGAGAGCAGAGTAGGAGGAGGTGAGGGTGGAGGAGGAGGAGAGCAGAGTAGGAGGAGGAGAGTTGAGGGGAGGTGCCAGAGTAAGAGGAGGAAGGTGGAGGTGGAAGGAGGGAGGAGCAGCAGAGTAGGAGGAGGAGAGTTGGATGAATATTTGATTTGAGCTGCTCTCATGAGCTTTAGTGAAGTCTGATAAGACATGGAATATTGATACCAATCACCAGTACGTCTACCAACTTGTTCCTCTGTGTGTGATAGTGTGCAAGTGTGATGTGTGTGTGTTGTGTGTGGTTGCGTAGTTGTGTGTGTGTGTGCCGTGTGTGTGTGTGTGTGCCGTGTGGTGTGTGTGTGCGTGTGTGTGTTCGTGTGTGCGTGTGTGTGTGTGTGTGTGTATGTGGTGGTGTGCAGTGTCTGTGCTGTGTGATGTATGTGTGTGTGCGTGTGTGTGTGTGTGCGTGTGTGGATGTGTGTGTGTGTGCGTGTGTGTGGTATGTATGTGTGTGTGTGTAGTGTGTGTGTGCGTGTGTGGTGTGTGGTGTGTGTGTGTGCGTGGGTGGTGTTGGGTGTGTGTGCTGTGTGCGTGTGTGTGTGTGGCTGCTGTCTCCACGTGACTGCACAACAGGCTCTGTGTGTGTGTGTGTCGGCGTGTGTGTGTTGTATGTGTGTGGTGTGTGTGATGTGTGTATGTGGTGTGTGTGTGTGTGCGTGTGTGTGTGTGTGGTGTGTGTGTGTGTGCGTGTGTGTGTGTGTGTGCGTTGTGCTGTGTGTGCATGTGTGGTATGTGTGCTGCGTGTGTCGTGTGTGTGTTGTATGTGTGTGTCGTGTGTGGTGTGTGTGTGGTGCTCTTGCAACACTACACTTATGTATGGACTGGTGTGGGACATTTACCTGGGTCGGTCTACAATTTAGCGCGAGTCTATCTGGGACTGAGGCTTGCCCCTTACCAGCACATCACTCAACTCTGTACCCGTGCGCCTCAACAGACACAGCAAAACTCTTTTTACAATATTCTCTTCTCCATGACAAAGCTTCAGGCTCAAGTCAGTAAGACAAGATAAGAGCGACGAGAATAACAGAGAGGGAGAGAGAGAGACCAGAGAGAGAGGGGGGTAGAAGTGGAGGCGTGGGAGAGAGAGGGAAGGGAGAGGGGTGACGAGAGAGTGTTGAGAGAGGAAGGGAGACAGAAAGAGAGAGGGAGAGAGAGAGAGGGAAGGGAGAGAGGATGGGGGAGAAGCAATAAGTCTGCACTAAGCCACTCATGATCAAAGGTTTTAAATCCCAAGAGAGATGAACCGGACATGAATACGACAAAGAGAAGAATGGGAGAGGGCGAGGAATAGGTGAGCATGACAAGATCGACAA
>BROE01000018.1:3566979-3578633 GCA_036571765.1 Plecoglossus altivelis | reverse complement strand
GGCATGAGAGAGAGGAGAGAGAAACACATGAGAGAGACACAGAGATGGAGACACAGAGAGAGACCAGAGAGAAGAAAAGATAGTGAAACTTAGAGGAGATTTATTGCTACTTTGGCTTCTTTAGGAGGGGAGTTTGACCATCCACACCCAGTGTGTGTGCAAGCTCTGCAGCTCAGACCCTGAAGACGTGGTGAGTCTAACTCCGTATCATCCAGCCTCTAGAAATCATGGAGCTGCCCTCTCAGCCAATCACAGTCTGACTCCGTATCATCCAGCCCCTAGAAATCATGGAGCTGCCCTCTCAGCCAATCACAGTCTAACTCCGTATCATCCAGCCTCTAGAAATCATGGAGCTGCCCTGTCAGCCAATCACAGTCTGACTCCGTATCATCCAGCCTCTAGAAATCATGGAGCTGCCCTCTCAGCCAATCACAGTCTAACTCCGTATCATCCAGCCTCTAGAAATCATGGAGCTGCCCTCTCAGCCAATCACAGTCTGACTCCGTATCATCCAGCCTCTAGAAAACATGCAGCTGCCCTCTCAGCCAATCACATGACTGCAGTCGTCCCTGTGAGCCGTCCTCCTGTATAGATAATGATGTCAGGAGGCCTGTGATGTCATGACTCCTCTCCTTTACTGTGTCAGGAGGAACAGAACAGTGATGATTACTGCTTCATCTGCCACGGAGATGGGGACCTGGTCCTGTGTGACACCTGCCCTCGCTCCTTTCACCAGGACTGTCACCTGCCCAGACTGGACCACTTCTCAACGAGGTGAGCAGAGGGAACAAGAGAGTGACTGAAGCTGACTGGGGAAGTGTTTGAGAGAGAGAGAGGAGAGAGAGAGATGAGAGAAGACGAGAACTGAGAGGAGAAGGAAGAGAGAAGAGAGAGACGAAGAGAGAGAGAAGAGAGAGAGAGAGAGACGGACGAAGACGAGCGAGAAAGAGAGAGAAGAGAGAGAGAGAGAGATGATGAACGAGAGAGAGAGAGACGAGAGAGAGAGAGAGAGAGAGAGAGAGCAGAGACGACGAGAGATGAGAGAGAGAGAGAGGAGTAGAAGAGAGAGAGAGACAGAGAAGGAGAAGAGAGAGAAAGTGAGAAAAGAGAGAGAGAAGAGAGAGAGAGAGAGAGAGAGAGAGAGAGAGAGAGAGAGAGAGAGAGGAGAGAGACGAGAGAGAGGAGAGAGAGAGAGAGAGAGCTATAATTCAGATGTGTTGGTACATGACAGTAGAGACGCCAAATGTATTTGTCCCATAGCCATGTGTTTGTGTATTTCTGCAGTAGTGAATGCGAGTGGGTGTGTACGATCTGTGTGTACCAGACCAGTAAGGACTGGCGCTACCCAGGAGAAACAACCCTGCAGGAAGCTCAGTCCTGCGATGTCTACACACACCTTCTGGTGAGTTACATCTGCTGCCTGCCTGCCTGCCTGCCTGCCTCCCTGCCTCCATGCCTGCCTGCCTGCCTCCATGCCTGCCTCCCTGCCTGCCTGCCTCCCTGCCTGCCTGTCTGCCTCCCTGCCTGCCTGCCTGCCTGCCCGCCCGCCCGCCCCTGCAGATTGACTGTAAAGCAGTGGTGTGTCTCTCTGACAGGAATGCCAGTATCTCCTCATGCACGTGTACCATGCAGACGAGGAGCAAGTCTTTGCTACAGATTCCTGCCTTCAGGTTTGTTAATGGAATTGATGGGTGAGAAAATAAAACCAAATATTCTGTCTCTGTCTGGGTTGATATAAGGATGTCTGGATCTCTGTCAGATTGAGGGCTACAGGCGTGTGGTCAGGGCTCCCATGTGGCTGGACAAGGTGAAAGACAAGCTCCTGCAGAAGAAGTACCTCACGGTTAAACAGTTCATGTCAGATCTTCTGCTCATCTTTGAAAACTGTGCCACTTTCAACAAGGTGAGAGCCACAGGATCCACTGTAACAACCAGGAGATGTACTCTACACAGAATATAGAGCGTTTCAGGAAGGAGATTTACTCTACACAGAATATAGAGCGTTTCAGGAAGGAGATGTACTCTACACAGAATATAGAGCGTTTCAGGAAGGAGATTTACTCTACACAGAACCTTAAGTGTAGCGCAGCATAACACCCAAAGTGTTTTTTATTCATGTGAGTATTTAATTCATTTTTATTTTGCAGGGTAACCCAGTGTTCCGTAAGATGGGAGAGTCTCTCAGAGCTTTGTTGGAGAAGGAGTTCAAAAGTGTTTTCAGAGTTCAACAGTAAACCTTGTCATGGCTAACCTCTTACCTAGCCTTGCCACAGTCTGGACGGACTGCTGTGTAGCAGACACAGTCTGGACTGACTGCTGTGTAGCAGAGACAGTCTGGACTGACTGCTGTGCAGCAGACACAGTCTGGACTGACTGCTGTGTAGCAGACAGTCTGGACTGACTGCTGTGTAGCAGAGACAGTCTGGACTGACTGCTTTACAGCCACATTCATCTAGGTTCATCTATGGAGAATTAGTCACTGAATGATTTCTAATAATGTCTCCTTTGCATCTTTTCCTTGAGACCTTTATGTATTATAATACATCAAATTATGTAGATAATACATCAAATTATGTAGATAATTGTCAACAGTGTTTCCATGTTCTCTGAGGTTTTTAGGTGGATATTTTTGTTATGTTGAGATGTCCATTGTTTTGTAAAGCCCTTTTATACTTCATATAATGTCAAAGCAAGTCATATTTTATTGGAGGAATACTGTTATAATTTGTCAGTGAAATGTTTCTTACGTCTGTCTGTCTTATGTATATTATTTTATATTTTTCAATTGACTTCTTTGTGTTTACAATTTTATCCTATTCTCTACAGGAATGGGATAGGGAACTCTACACAGTACCTAGAGCGTTTCAGGAAGAAGATGTACTCTACACAGAATATAGAGCGTTTCAGGAAGGAGATGTACTCTACACAGAACCTAGAGCGTTTCAGGAAGGAGATGTACTCTACACAGTACCTAGAGCGTTTCAGGAAGGAGATGTACTCTACACAGAACCTAGAGCGTTTCAGGAAGGAGATGTACTCTACACAGAACCTAGAGCGTTTCAGGAAGGAGATTTACTCTAACTGCCTGCTACCTGGCGCCAGAGTTTCCAGAAATGCTACCTTTCCTTGCTAATCTGGCTCGTTGCTGTTAAATAACTACCTTGTTGCCTAGACAACTGCACAGTGAACCAGAGATATGGTGAGATGACTCCGAACACGCCTTCTGTGTGAACCAAGCCTTTATTGCTTATGACAGTAAATAGCTTTCTTCAGTATACAACCTTATAACAGTAACAGTAGCCACGTATTGTGTACAGTTACCGAGGAGATACTCGTTTTATCAGGCCGTTTTTTCACACAATATCAGTCTGTTTTTACATATGATGTGTACTTCCTTTCCGAACATGGATCCGGTCTGCCCTACCATCACGTGTGTTATTTTCTGTATTTATTTGCTCATGGTGAACAACATGAGATAACATGGATCTACTTTTTTTCTAGAAAAATGTACAGAGGGGATAGAAGTTATATCAGACCGTTTGTTACCGAATATAATGTGTATAAAATATGTAACATTTCCTGATATATGACAGCACAGATGCAGCGGTGATTAAAATAAATAAACTGTCTGCCACTGCACGTGGAAAGCGTCACGAAAGAACGTCGTGCTGTTTGCAGTCCTTGCGTATGACGTCACAGGTTCCAGCGAATCCCTGTCCAGGGTTGCGCATCAGCGTTGCGCAGACGTGTTTGGACAAGAAAGAACGCAGCCATTTCCCAAGCCTGTTGTATTGCGTCAAGAGGGTATGCGCAGTTGGAGCAAAATTATCTATGGAACGTGCAATTTTAAGTGTTCTTTTTTTATTGTCACCTGTCGATAGTAGCAAAGGAGTTCACAGCACTAAACTTTTATACCAGTTATTTTTGAACATCTAAATAATGAATTGAACTCAGACATTGCATATTTCCTCCACACAACCCCGAAAACATATTTCTAGACAAATCATAGCAGCAGTTATGAACGTTAAAACGGAAGCGCCTTTGCTAGAGGACGCGTCGTCGTCGCTTTTTACCGACAGTGAAGCCCTCTGTACCCCTGCAGACAGTGACAGCAGTGCGCGTGGAGGAGGAGGAGGTCTCGTGACTCGACAACAGGAGAGCCCACAGCCCGCTGCTAATACTTCCGCTATCTTACTGTGTGAGTTATTCCCGTGGACCGCATTCAACATGCCTTGGTTTCTTACGCTCAGTTATTCCTTTGCGTCACGATACTGACACTGATGCGCGTGGTTGTGTGGGGTTCCTACAGGTCCGGTCAGCGCGGACAGGATGTACTCTTTCACAGTTGCAGAAGGGAAAACCATTCTGAAGCTCTCCCCAGGTGAGCTCTGTCTTCGAGCCCATTCTGTCTCCCAAGATGAAGGTTTACCATCTGCATTCTTAAGAACCTATTTATTTAGAAGTTTAGTACTCTGGAGGCCAGTATTAGTGTAACCTTTTTAAAAGCTATTGCAACTACTGTAATTAATATAATAAACTAATGAATACTATGAACATCAGACAATTAATCATCTCAGAATCAGCTTTGTTCTAAAAAGTTACACAAACAAAGAATGTACTGAGGCAGGATGGTGCATAGGGTAAACATATAATAATATAAAATAGACAATAGTATTCATAGTTTAAAAAAAGAAGAAACTAAAATTAGTTTCAAGTTAAGAAATAACTTGTCTATTGATATAGTCTCAAATAAAAGAAAAATAGAAGTCAGACTTATGATTTTGGTTTTTACCACCCCAAGATTTCTAGGATTTCTATGAAAGCACTGATTGAAGCCTTCCACCCCCCAACACGCACACACACACACACACACACACAGCTCGCTCCATGCGCCCCCCTCTCCCAGCAGAGAAGGTGCCCACAGCAGAGTTCACCTACCAGAGCATCGTGTTCCTGATCGAGGCAGTGGGTCGACGCTGGAGTCTGTACGGGACTCGCGAGCGCTCGCAGCTCTTCCAGAGCGTCCAGAGGGAGCTAGAGGCCCAGGGTCACCCCCTGCCTGTGGAACGCATCCGTCGCAAGTGGAACAACCTGATCGTCACTTACAAGAGGGTGAAGGATCGCGGACGGGAGACGGGCCAAGCCAAGACTTCCTGGGAGTACTTTGAGGTCTGCGTCTAGTTTTGTCATTTTTTATTAACAAGTCATGTGACAGCTCTTGTATGTTTTCTAAACAAGTCATGTGACAGCTCTTGTATGTTTTCTAAACAAGTCATGTGACAGCCCTTGTATGTTTTCTAAACAAGTCATGTGACAGCCCTTGTATGTTTTCTAAACAAGTCATGTGACAGCCCTTGTATGTTTTATTAACAAGTCATGTGACAGCTCTTGTATGCTTTCTAAACAAGTCATGTGACAGCTCTTGTATGTTTTCTAAACAAGTCATGTGACAGCCCTTGTATGTTTTCTAAACAAGTCATGTGACAGCTCTTGTATGTTTTCTAAACAAGTCATGTGACAGCTCTTGTATGTTTTATAAACAAGTCACGTGACAGCTCTTGTTGTTGTTGTGGGCGTGAAGGTTGAACCTTTCCGTGTTCCCCCTCCCTCTTCTTACCGGTTGTGTTTCTCTGAGTCTCTAGATGATGGAAGCCATGTTGGGTGACAGCGTTGGAGCCCAGGCCAACAGCAGTTCTGTTTCCGTGACCACCGTTCCTATGACAACCATCGCTTCGAAGACCGTGGTTCCGGAAGTCCAACCCATTCTCCATCCCAACGGCGATATCCTCAGCACCTGTGCACAGATGCCCACCCTCGCCCCAATGCCCCTCCCACCTCAGAACCTTTCTGACTCACCTTCTCTTGGGTTGACCAATCAGACAGACTCTCTCCAGCCCCACCTGCTTGACCCCGCAGCTGCCCCTCTCTCCTCCCGCAGAGCCCTGTCCCATCTCAGTCGGGCTCGGAGGCACAGACAGAAGCTCCGTGCTTTCTCCTCCTGCTCCTCCACCTCCTGCTCCTCCTCCTCCCGCCAGACGCAGCAGCAGAGACAGCTAGAGGAGAGCAGCTCCCTGCTGCAGGAGGTCCTGAGGAGGAAGGAGGAGCAGGCCGGTCTGGAGCAGGGGGCCTACGGCAGGAGTGAGGGCCGGGAGAAGAGGCGTGAGAGGAGGGAGGTCCGCATGGCTGAGTCCCTGGGACGGATAGCCACAGCTCTGGAACTCCTCTCTTCCAAACAGGACACTGTCATCGCACTGCTGCAGCGGTTAGCTGACAGAAAGTGATGTCGGAAGAACACGTGCTGTTGAATGGCATTGCTCAGACACTGTTTTAATATTCTATTTTCCTCTACCTTCCTCCTATTCTAAAACTTTCAATTTGAAAATAAGACATTAATGATGATGCCAGGAATGGATTATAACATACATTAGTCAAATGTAATTGACAATAAATGATGGAATTATGGCTGATGTTTACGTTGTTAAACATAACTCAAGAGAATCGCCTTAGGGTTGTAACGGTACGAACTACCCGTGGTTGTTTTTAGGAGAATAAAGCACAATTTCAGTTTCACTTTCGTCCTTCGTACGTGCAGAACGCATACATTGCGTTCAGTAAATGTGTTGACTCCATCATTAAGCAGAAGTCAGTACTTCAGAACGTATAACATTCAGGCATTTCTGGTATCCGGCTTCAACCAAGAGGTAAGAAAAAATCATGTTTCCTATGTGCCCTACATTTCTACATCGCCTTTGTCGACACGATATGAAAGCAGCACCGATGTCTGATTACGCATAAAAAGAATCAAAGTATGTCCTGAAATCGAAGCTGAATTTATTGACTGTTTATGTACTATTATAAATTTACTGACTTTACTGTTTACAATTTAAACTTCAAAAGAGCTGGGCATTTGATTGTACCTGCCAAGGTTTCACTGACTGCGTTCAGCTTCGTTTTGTCAGAAATTGGAGTTATGTGTCCAATGTAAGCCACAGGTTTGTTTGAGTATCAACAGCACAATTTGAGCTCTCCATACACGTTTTTCAGTTTGTTAGTCTTAAAAGTTTGAAGTGTCTAATGTACAGTGCTTTCACCGCTGAAACCGGAAAAAACGATTGCGCAGAAGTGGAAAAAAATAACACAACACATCTATCGCTGGCACGTTGTTCTATAACGTCTGATCTGCACGCTGGCAACCATTCAGACACGAGCCTGTATATTGCACGTGTTCTTCTACAGTTTACCTGTCGATGCTTTACTTTGACAGATAATCAGTCCAGGCCATGAATAACCCAGATAGAAATGGTAAGTGGACTCAAGGAAACAACTATCAAAGACATATTTTTATTGCGTCTATGTAGTCCCTTCGATTCTGAATTGGACACTTTTTGTTGTAATTTTTATTTGCGCGTACTACAATGCTTTGTTGTGTAAATGCAGCATTGCGTTTTTTTATTTTACATCAATCAGAACACTTTGACATTTGGTTTGTCTTGGTTCATCAGTAGGTTGATTAATAGAGATACCTGTCTTTAACCCCAGATGTGGTGCCAGAGTGGACCGTCATGCTGTTAGGGAAGAGTGGAGTAGGGAAAAGCTCCACAGGAAACACCATCATAGGCAGGGCTGTGTTCCAGTCCGACATGAAGCTTGCCAGGGTAACCCAGATCTGTGAGAAGGAGAAAACAGAGGTCGATGGGAGGCCCATCTCTGTGATCGATACGCCCGGACTGTTTGAGACCCATCGTAAGGAGAAGGAGATCCTCCGTGAGATCCTGAAGCGTGTGACTCTGCACAGTCCGGGGCTACATGCATTCTTGGTGGTGGTTCCTCTAGGAAGGCTTACCATGGAGGATCAGGAGACCAACCAGCGGATAGAAGCTGCGTTCGGCCCCCATGTCTGGGACTACACCATCGTGCTGTTCACCTACGGAGACCGCTTGGAGGGCAAGTCTATTAATGACGTGATTGCAAGCAGCGATGAGAACCTCCGTCGATTCATCCGCAAATGCAGCGGCGGTTTTTTGGTGTTTGACAACAAAGACCCAGATAGTAAACCAGAACAGGTGTCCAAGCTGCTAGAGAAGATCGACACCCTGGTGGCCTTAAACGGAGGAGGATCCTACAGCAGTAAGCATTACCCCCCGAAGGAGAGGAGGATCAGAGAAAAGCAGATAAGCATGCTGCTGGCCAGAGACGGGGAGATTCGGCGTGAAGAGAGAGAGCTGGAGGACAAGTACAAGGACGAGGAGCTGAAGAAGAAACGTCAGGCGCTGTGGAGGAAAGCGGAGGAGGAGGCCAGGAAGGAGGCAGAGAGAACCAAGTTCAGTGAACACCTCAATTTACCAATGTTGTTAACGGTTCTTACAGTTCTGGCAGGAGTTGTATACATGCTGTCCGGAGGGAATTTTGATCATTTGTTAGTAGGAGTTGTGGTCTGTTTTGTCTTGTTTAAAGACCAGCTGATTCATGCTGTGAGCAGGCTGTGGAGAAAATGAGAAACAGTGATCAGTAAAATAGTTGAGTGAGTATGAATGTTATGTTGGTAGGTCTCAATGTCACACTTTATAACTTACATTTTTCAACTTCAACTATGACCATTGATTACCTCATGCTACATGTACTGTTATAGATTTTCATTTGTATCGATTTCTAAAGAATGGGCAATACATCTTTAATCCTGTTGATCCATGAGAAATATTGCTTATCATTCATTGCTTATCGTTCATTAACATTTAATCGACAATAAAAGATAATTGACGAAAACTTTGTTTTAGTAGATCAATTATAAAATGCTTGAAATGGAAAAGACATGATACATAACCAGCCGGCGACAAATATTTATTTAACAAAATGTTTTTAACAACGATGGGGGGAAATGAAGACCTCGTTACAACGTATGACTATAGACAGGTCGTCAAACTACAGTAGTCAGGCGGAATTGAAAGCAAACAGGCTGACTTTATCGTTTTTGATTGATAACAGCAATAACCAATCGCATTTAAAGTAGCAAAGTGTGTTGCCCAATTGTGTTGTTTGGCAAAAGAGAATCGCTCTCCTATTGGGTATGAACGACCTGGATGAAATCCCAGTAGAAGAGGAGGCGCTGTTCTAAGTGTTACGGAAACAGCGGCGGATCTTCTGACAATGTTTCTACACAGACAAATATATATTTAAACTCAGCTAGCCATTTGTAGAATGTACGAATAACAAAATAGCATAAATCAGTCGGCACTAATACAAAAATGAGTTCTGAAAATGTGATATTCGCTGAAGTTTTCTCATACGAGAGCTTGGTGCATGCTGTAGCAGGAGCGGTGGTAAGTTGACCAAACTTCCTAATGATTGTGTCCAGAAGTCTGTCCCTGGTCTATCAGTCGTTGCCAACCGTGCCAGTGACCGAAACTGTGTTTCAGGGGAGCGTGACAGCAATGACAGTGTTTTTCCCTCTTGACACGGCAAGATTACGACTACAAGGTAACATTTTACTCCGGTTATACCGGAGTCGTTAAATCTCTGTGTCTAGATCCAGAATTGAAGTAGTCATGAAGGTTTTTTTAAAAATTATTTTAAGTTCACGTTCTTCCTCGGTTCGTCTTCTTTCCAACAGTGGATGAGAAGAGGAAAGCAAAGTCAACACCAGCCATCCTGGCTGAGATAGTGAGAGAAGAGGGGCTGTGAGTAGACTGAAACCATAGTGATCACGTGTTCTCCTTCTTTACTCTTAGTGGATCACCGTCATCTCTGCCTCTTCTCTCTCCAGACTTGCTCCCTATCGAGGATGGGTCTCGGTGATCTGCAGTCTGTGCTGCTCCAACTTTGTGTACTTCTACTGCTTCCACAGCCTGAAGGCCGGTTGGCTGAGAGGGCCGAAGGCCAGTCCTGTACGGGACTTGCTCATAGGTGTAGCTGCAGGTTAGCCACGCCTAGGTTGGGACATAGAGATGGATCACTAACATGATCTAAGTCACGTCTGGCAGGTTCTTCTCATGTCTCACTTCATGTCCTTCTCTCTCCCTCTCTCTTTCCCTTCTGATCTCTCTCTCTTTCCCTTCTGATCTCTCTCTCTTTCCCTCCTGATCTCTCTCTCTTTCCCTCCTGATCTCTCTCTCTCTCATCTATTACCCTTGTGATCTGCTCGCAAGCTCGTGCTTTCACCTCGTCGCTGATTCTCTCTTCTCGTCACTCTTTTGTTCCTTTTCTGATCTCATCTCTCTTTTCCTCCTGATCTCTCTTCATCTTTCCCCATGATCTTTCCTCTCTCTTAGTCCCTTCTGATTCTCTCTCCCTCTCATCTTTCCGTTCTGGATTCTCTCTCTCTTTCACCTTGTCTTTGTCTCTCTCTTCTTTCCGCCGTTCTGAGGCATCTCTCTAATGCCTCTTTCCCGTCCTGTATCTGCTCTCTTCTTCCCATTTCTGATCCTCTCTTGCTCTGTCCCAGTCCTGATCTCTCCTCTGTTTATCTTTTTCCTTTCTATCTCGTCTCTCATCTCGATCTCGGTCCTTATTTCTTGATCTCGTCTGCTCTCTTCTTCTCCTCTGATCTCTTCTGCTTTCCGCTTCGTGATCCTCTCTCGCTGATTATTCCTCCACTTAGATCTCTCTCTCCATCTCTTTTCCTTTCTGATCTCTCTCTCTTCTCTGATCTCTCATCTCTTTCTCTTTCCCTTCTGATACTCTGCTCATCTTGTTCCCTTCTTGATCCTCGTTCTCTCTTTCCCACTTCTGATCTCTCTCTTTCCCTCTGATCCTCTCTCTCTGTTTTTTTCCATCTTCTGAGTCTCTCTTCCTCATGATTGCGGCTTCTGATCTGCTCTCTCTCTTTCCTTTTGAATCTCCTTTCTCTCTCTTCTGATCTCTCTGCTCTCTTTCCCTTTTGATCTCTCTCTGCCTCTTTACTGATGCTCTTCCTCTCTTCCTCTGATAGTACGACTCCTCCCAAGTCTCTCTTGCTCTGATTCTTCAATCTCATTCCCTTCGCTGAATTTCTCTCTTCTCACTCTTTCCCTTCTGATCTCTCTCATCTTTTCCCTTCTGATCTCTTCTCTTTTCCCCTTTCCTTGGGCAAATAAAACCCTCCTCCGTGTCCATGCAGGTCTTTCCCGCCTTATGTCTGATCTCTCTCATGACTTCTTTTCCCTTCTGATCTCTCTGTCATTTCCCAGCTTCTGAATTCGCTCTCATCTCGCGTTTCTTCACGATTCTTCTTGATCTGTCTCCACTGCTCTTTGTCCCTTCCTGATCTCTTCTCTCTTTCCTTCTGATCTCTCGTCATCTCTGCTTTGGAGGCAGTTCTGCATCTCCTCTCTCTTCTTCCCTTCTGGTTTTTCTCTCAGAGTCTTTCCTTACTGATAGCTCTCTCTTTTTTCCATTCTGATTCTCTCTCGATCTTTCCACTGTACTTGATCTCTCTCTGAGTCTTTCCCTTCTGATTCTCTCTCGTCATCCACTTGCTGAGCCCTCTTTCTCTCCCTCTTCTTTTCTCTCTGCCTCTCTTCTCTTGCTTTCCTTCTGATTCTCGTCGTCTCCAGTCCTTTGACTCTCTCTCTTCTTTCCCTTGGCTTGATTCTCTTTTCTCTCTCCCCTTTCTGATCTCTCTCCTCTTTCCCTCTGATTCTCTCTCCTTTTTCGCTCCTGATCTCTTCTCTCTTTTCCCA
>BROE01000018.1:3549370-3566764 GCA_036571765.1 Plecoglossus altivelis | reverse complement strand
GGAGGAGGGGGGGAGGGGAGTGGGTGGGAGGGGGGGGAGAAGAGAGGGGGGAGGGAGAGGGAGAGGGAGGGAGGGGGAATGGGCAGGGGGAGATGGGAGGGGGAGGAGAAGAAAAAGGGGATGGGTTAGGGCGTAGGGAGATGGGATCAGGGGGAAGAGGATAGGAGGGATACCAGTTTTTAAATGTACACTTTCTATTCATAATTTTGGACCATAAAGTGCTTTTTGTTAATTGATGAGCAAATGATCTGGATGAGCAGACTGCAGATATGCAAGTAAGCTGATAAGTCCACTCACATGATGGCCCACCTTGGCCGGATTAGAATCCCACTTCCAAGATCCTATCTGGGTCAGTTCTCCAAGCATCAGTGAATATCTGCCACCTGTATCTAGCTTCACCTGTTTCAGAGTTGCTGTTTTGTGTGTCTGTAGTTGTCGTCTGTGGAGATCTTCCTCATCGGAGCTGTAGCCAAGGCAGTGGCCACCACTGTCACTTACCCTCTACAGACTGTGCAGTCCATCCTCAGAGTAGGTCTGGGTGACTGGGTGATCGTGCGTGATTGTGTGGTGCGTGTGTGTAGTGTGTAGTGTGTGTAGCGTGTGTAGTGTGTGTGTGTTTGTAGTGTGTGTGTGTGTGTGTGTGTGTGTAGTGTGTGTGTGTAGTGTTTGTGTGTGCGTGTGTGTGTAGTGTGTGTGTGTGTGTGCGTGAGTAGTGTGTGTGTGCGTCTGAAGTGTGTGTGTGTTTGTAGTGTGTGTGTGTGTGCGTGTGTAGTGTGTGTGCGTGTGTGTGTGTAGTGTGTGCGTGTGTGCATGTGTAGTATGCGTGCGTGTGTGTGCGTGTGTGTGTGTGTGTGTGTGTGCGTGTGTAGTGTGTGTGTGTGTTTGTAGTGTGTGTGTGTGCGTGTGTGTGTGTGTGTAGTGTTTGTGCGTCATGTAGATGTGTTGGAGTTCAGAGACTTGACAGTAACACAGTAGTTTTCTCCCTCCCTTGTGTGTGTGTGTGTCTGTGTGGTGTGGGTGTGTGTGTGTGTGTGTGGTGTGTGTGTATGTGATGTGCGTGTGTGTGTGTTGGTCAGTTTGGTCTGAAACAGCCCACAGACAACCCTCACCTTCTAAGCAGCCTAACTACGATCAAGTATCTGCTGATGAACCGAGTGAGGTGGGTCACACCACACACACCACACACACACACCACACACACACACACCACACACCACACACACACACACCGCACGCCGCACACACACGCACACACACCACGCACACACACCACACACACGCACGCACACCACACACACACACCGCACAGCACGCACACACACACACCGCACGCCACACACCACACACACACATACACACACACACACACTGCACGCCACACACACACCGCACACCACACACACCACACACACACACACACACACACACCAGCATCAGCTGCCAAACCTTTTAAAAGTGTCAGAAGCAGTCAGTAATTTCTATGTCTTCTGGTCAAGTCTAGTGTTGTGTTGTGTTGTGTTGTGTGTGGGTCTTAAGTTCAGTGTTGTGTTGTGTTTCCTTCCCCTCTCCAGGAAGTTGGGGCTGCAGGGCTTGTTTAAAGGCCTGGAGGCCAAACTGCAGCAGACCATCCTGACAGCTGCTCTCATGTTCCTGCTGTACGAGAAGATCTCCAGCACCACCTTCAGAATGATGGGCATTAAGAAGCCCATGTCCAGACGCTAACCCTGGGGGTTGTCTTAGGGGCTGTCCTGGGCCTGTCCTAGGGGCTATCCTAGGGGCTGTCCTGGGGCTGTCCTAGGGGCTGTCCTAGGGGCTGTCCTAGGGGCTGTCCTGGGGGCTGTCCTAGGGGCTGTCCTAGGGGCTGTCCTAGGGGCTGTCCTGGAGGCTGTCCTAGGGCCTGTCCTGGGGGCTGTCCTGGAGACTGTCCTGGGGGCTGTCCTGGGGGCTGTCTTGAGGCTGTCCTGGGGGCTGCCTTGGGGCTGTCCTAGGGGCTGTCCTAGGTCTGTCTTAGGGGCTGTCCTAGGGCTGTCTTAGGGGCTGTCCTGGGGGCTGTCCTAGGTCTGTCTTAGGGGCTGTCTTGGGGGCTGTCCTAGGTCTGTCTTAGGGGCTGTCTTAGGGGCTGTCTTAGGGCTGTCCTGGGCCTGTCTTAGGGCTGTCCAGGGGGCTGTCCTAGGGCTGTCCTGGGGGCTGTCCTGGGGGTTGTCCTAGTCTGAGTTGTTAAGACAGTTGTGTCTACACTAATGATGTGTTCATGTTACTGTATTTATTATGTCTGCTGTTGCGATTTGTTTCTTCCCCTTTTAGGTTTTGATCATTTGTTGTCGTCCCATTTCTGTACACTAAATCATTCATCTTTTTGGTGCACTTCGTATCATGGGATCGATGGATCCTGAGTAATATGAAGATACTACTGTGTGTAATGATGTGTGTGGATTCAGGTGGCAGTTGAATCTCTGCACAAACCCTGATGGAGGAAGGGGACTAAAGATTGTTTCAATGAAACATTTCATCTGTCGTTCCATTTTAGCAGCACTAAAGAAAATTAACCTTTTTTTTCAAAATATGTCTTTAGCTTCTTAAAACTTTATTTGGGGGGAAAATATGTATCTGGAAGTTGCATTAGTGAGTGACTAAGCTGCAGTACTGAGAATATTTTTTCGACCTTTCAACACCTTTTGTTATACATTTTAAATTTGTTGTTTTTTTTCCAACCTTTTTGAAACTTCTTAAATGATTATTTTGTGGAGGTTGCAGCAATGAAAGGCTGCAACTGGGGTCACTTTTCAACTTTATAATTGTTGTTGTTGTTTAGACACTACCCACTTCTACCCACTTCAAACTAGTCGAATTTAGAGTCAATGTCTGTTCGTGTGAAACAATAAACAGGCTTGTTGTGATTTGCAACATGAATCTTCTGAAATACCTCAAGCTGTCTGCAGGGGGAGCCAAGTACACAGGTGAACTCAACACTGATTTAGACCTGCTCAATGTCAGCCCTGGCATTGCATGGCCACAAGGTGGCGACGCATCCTTTAGCTGGTGTTGTGTGTGGAGTGTGAGCCTCTTGAGGTTAAATTGGAGGGTTTATTCCACAGGAAGTGTGAGGTCATTGCTGTGTGTCCTGTCTTTGTCTGAACAACTTGTTTCTGTGTTGATTACTAAACCTGACAAACAACAAGGTGGACCTTGTATGTTCCTGTCCTGGGGTAACATTTATACCTCAGACATGTGCAGATGGATCTATGTTGGCAGAGTAGTTAGTTATCAGGCGTGTCGATTTCCCCTCCCTTCTCTTTCTGCTTCACATTCCTACTGCACCTCTGTTCCCTGCCTCTTTCTCTCAACCTTTTCTGACTGGATTAATTCAATACCTTTTCAACAATCAGCTAGATGCCTAGGGTGGGTGTGGAACAGGATGGTGTGTGTGTTTCTGTGTGTGTTTCTGTGAATGTTTCTGTGTGTGTGTTTCTGTGTGTGTGTGTGTTTCTGTGTGTGTGTGTGTGCGTCTTTCTGTGTGTGTGTGTTTCTGTGTGTGTGTGTTTCTGTGTGTGTGTGTGTGTGTGTTTCTGTGTGTGTGTGTGTGCGTCTTTCTGTGTGTGTGTGTGTGTTTCTGTGTGTGTGTGTGTGTGTTTCTGTGTGTGTGTTTCTGTGTGTGTGTGCGTCTTTCTGTGTGTGTTTGTGTGTGTGTGTGTGTGTTTGTGTGTGTGTGTGTGTGTGTGTGTGTGGCCTTAACCTTACGATGAAGCTGGGTGACAGCTCACCTTCAGAGATCTGTTCCAGCACATCCCGAACAAGCTTCAGTTTCACACTTGACTAGCTGCACTGATGCGGTGTGTCTGCTTAAACACACGCTACATACACACACTACATACACACGCTACATACACACGCTACATACACACACTACATACACACGCTACATACACACGCTACATACACACACTACATACACACACTACATACACACGCTACATACACACGCTACATACACACACTACATACACACGCTACAAACACACACTACATACACACGCTATATACACACGCTATATACACACGCTACATACACACGCTACATACACACGCTACATACACACGCTACATACACACGCTACATACACACACTACATACACACACTACATACACACGCTACATACACACGCTACATACACACGCTACATACACAGTCCTGCGTTGGCCTCCAGGTGCGTTCAGACCTCAGAGTTGTGCTGGTGTGCACCGTGTTCTTGCACCTGCTGGAAATACAGACGCGTGTTTCCTGAAGAGGTCTGGATCCGTAGACGACGCCCACCATCTTAACCCCTCACTAAACAGTGGTGAGTTAGTACCATGCTTGATGTTGGATGAAAAGATCAGCCTGGTGCGTGTTTCTGTAGCCTTGGGTGTGTGTGTGTGTGTGTCTGGGTGTAGGCATGTCAGTATGTGTGTAGGCATGTCAGTATGTGTGTAGGCATGTTAGTGTGATTTGCAAGAGCCATTTCTTCATGTTTGCTCAGGGTGGCCTGTAGACACTCTACTGCAGCGTCCAGCGAACCCCGTCTCTCATCTTCTCTCTCTCTTTCTCTCTCTGTGACGCTCTGTCCCTCTCTGTCCCCTCTCCCTCTCTCTCTCTCCCTCCCTGTCTCCCTCTCTCTCTCTCTGTGACGCTCTCTCCCTCTCTGTCCCCTCTCTCTCCCTCTCTCCCTCTTTTGCTTTCTCTCTCCCTCTCTGTTTCTCCCTTTCTCTATCTGTCTCTCTCTCCCTCCATCTCTCTGTCTGTCTGTCTCTCTCCCTCTCCCTCTGCCTCTCCTTCCATCACCTGCCCATTCTGCCAGCCCTGATGCGTCTGCCTGTCTATCTGACTGTCCGACACACTTTTGTCCCAAATCCGTTATGAAAACACAATGCTAGTTGCACAGTTAACATTATCTGGAGCATGTTAGGATTAGATGGCTTCCAGAATGCTCTCCTGTAGGTTGCGTTTCTCAGTGTGAAGCAGAAAGAGTGGTGAAACAGTGAACCCTGAGGGACTGACCTCATCCTCTGGTCAAAGAAACTATCCTCGTCCTGAAGTGACCTTCGCTGACATGTGACCTGAGGTGTGTGTGTGTGTCCTGGTTACACCTGCATCTCCTCAGGCCTGTTCTGTGTCTGATGTCACATGACTTCTCTCTTTTGTCCCCTTTTTTTTAATTCACCAACCTCTAGGATATCTCCTGATTAAACCCTGAGAACATCTGTAGATCTGAGGTTTCTGTACACTCACTGGTTAATCAGACACATATCAAGGAACAACATTTCGATTTATTTTTTTTATTTTTTTACAGATTCCACTCAACACACAAATAAACAGTATTTTGTATCAAACAGTAAATAGACAGTATTGTTACTATGGGGACAGACATGTCCCCATAGCAACCCCAGACACACCAGACAATCTAGACATAGTAGCCGACACCAAAGAAGTCTGCCTTTTTAAATACCTCATGGGTCACAAGGAAGAGGGTCCCCCAGGAAGTGGTCCTGGGAGAGAGGTCAGGGGTCAGACTGTGTGGGCGGGGCTTTTCTCTGGGTGGGGCTTCTGCTTATCCTCTCCTTCAGGCTCTTCAGCTGATACAGCCTGCTGAAGGACAGAGCGAATGGAGTCTTGATCTCCACCTGAGCGGCCCCTGCCCCAGCCCCTGCCCCAGCCTCAGCCCCTGCCCCAGCCTCAGCCCTGGCCCCACCCCTGGTCCCAGACCCAGCCCTGGCCCCAGCCCTGGCCCCAGCCCCTGCCCCAGCCTCAGCCCCTACCCCAGTCCTGGCCCCAGCCCCTGCCCCAGCCCCAGCCCGTCCCCCTCCTCCAGATCCATGCCTCCCTCTGGGCTGGACCTGGGACATTGGAGCACAGGACTGTGAGCGCTGTAGAGGCTGAGGCCTGGTTTGAGCCAGGCTGCTCCTGGTCCTCCCCATCCTTGTTGGAGACGTCCTGACAGACGGCCCCTCCACCTGTCTCCTCCCTGGCTGCATGGAGCTCAGCCTGCTGGGGTGGTCGTGTGGGGGCTCCTGGCCCCCTCCCTGGCTGAGGGATCGCCCCACAAACACCCGGGGTGGCTTAGAGGGGGGGCGTGGGGGGGCACCTTCATCCTTCTCTGTCATCGGAGCCCTCGGAGTTCCTCTCACAAGCTGGCAGAGAGAAAGGAGACGGGGGGGGGGGGGGAGACAGAGAGAGAGCAGGGAGACATGGGGGGAGACAGAGAGAGCAGGGAGACATGGGGGAAGACAGAGAGAGAGAGAGAGAGAGAAAGAGAGAGAGAGAGCGGGGAGACATGGGGGGAGACAGAGAGAGAGAGCAGGGAGACATGGGGGGAGGAAGACAGAGAGACAGACAGAAGAATGCCAAAGAATGGATATTAATGCATCATTTAAAACCTGATGAAATCGGTGTGTGTGGACACACGAGTCAGATGGTGAGCAGGAACTAGTGTAAAGTCATTAAAGGGTTTATCATGCTTCTACCACTTCATAAATAGTACATGACTCTGAGCACATGATTCATTAAAAGAGTGTAGCTTTTTGCACACTCTTTCTCTTCAATATTCCAGGGTTCTCGTGTGACTAGACACGCTCGGATGTGCTTCATGCTGAATCACCTGCCTTTGACACTAATGTGATGTTTCTGACATGAATAGTCACTGTTGTCCAGCATAGACAAGGCTGTCTGTGTGTGTGTGTGTGTGTCTGTGTGTCTGTGTGTGTTTGTGTGTCTGTTTCTGTGTGTGTTTGTGTGTCTGTGTGTGTGTGTGTCTGTGTGTGTGTCTATGTGTGTGTGTTTGTGTGTGTGTTTGTGTGTGTGTGTGTGTGTCTGTGTGTCTGTGTGTGTTTGTGTGTCTGTTTCTGTGTGTGTTTGTGTGTCTGTGTGTCTGTGTGTGTTTGTGTGTCTGTTTCTGTGTGTGTTTGTGTGTCTGTGTGTGTTTGTGTGTCTGTTTCTGTGTGTGTCTGTGTGTGTTTGTGTGTGTGTGTTTGTGTGTGTGTGTGTGTGTCTGTGTTTCTGTGTGTGTTTGTGTGTCTGTGTGTGTGTGTGTCTGTGTGTGTGTCTATGTGTGTGTGTTTGTGTGTCTGTGTGTGTGTCTGTGTGTGTTTGTGTGTGTGTGTCTGTGTGTCTCTGTGTGTGTTGTCGCTCACCTTGTTCCCGCTTGTCTCTCTTCTGAGTAGGGGTCTTTCTCTTCCTTCTGCTGCTGGTCTCGCCACCCGTGAGTGCTCTGGTGTTTCTGCTTGTATCTCTGCTGGTTTCTCTGCTGGTGTCTCTGCTTGTATCTCTGCTGGTGTCTCTGCTGGTTTCTCTGCTTGTATCTCTGCTGGTGTCTCTGCTGGTATCTCTGCTGGTTTCTCTGCTGGCTGGCCTTGATCAGGGGGAGGGGCTCTGCGGAGGCCTGTGCTTCCTGTAGCTGATGCGACGGGTGGCAGAGGGGCACGTCTTTTTGTGCCCGGTGTGTGGATCAGGAAAGGTATGGAGTCCCTCTGCAGACTGTCATGCAGACTGTCCCTCTGCATACTGTCCCTCTGCAGACTGTCCCTCTGCATACTGTCCTGCAGACTGTCCTGCAGACTGTCCTTCTGCAGACTGTCCCTCTGCAGACTGTCCTTCTGCAGACTGTCCCTCTGCAGACTGTCCTTCTGCAGACTGTCCCTCTGCAGACTGTCCTGCAGACTGTCCTGCAGACTGTCCTTCTGCAGACTGTCCTTCTGCAGACTGTCCCTCTGCATACTGTCCTGCAGACTGTCCTTCTGCAGACTGTCCTTCTGCAGACTGTCCTGCAGACTGTCCTTCTGCAGACTGTCCTGCAGACTGTCCTTCTGCAGACTGTCCCTCTGCAGACTGTCCCTCTGCAGACTGTCTTTCTGCAGACTGTCCTTCTGCAGACTGTCTATCTGTAGACTGTCCTGCAGACTGTCCCTCTGCAGACTGTCCTTCTGCAGACTGTCCTTCTGCAGACTGTCTATCTGTAGACTGTCCTTCTGCAGACTGTCGCAGCACTCATAGTACTCTTCTGAGGTAGAGGAGTCTCTCCTGGTAGAGACACACCTGGAGCCCTCGCCCACCTCAGGTGTTGAGGTACACAACGGACTGTTTGTCCGCTGATCAGACGAGTGTGACCGTACATCAGGTGGGTGTGTGTGCTGTGGTGAGAGCTGTGTGTGTGTGTGCTGTGGTGAGAGCTGTGTGTGTGTGTGCTGTGGTGAGAGCTGTGTGTGTTGGGGGGGCTGGGGTGAGGGCTGTGTGTGTTGGGGGGGCTGTGTGTGTGTCTGGTTTGGTGTATGGGAGATGTGTGTGGTGAGGCTATTGAACATGTTAGGGTTAGGGGTGTGTGAGATAGTATGAGTGTGTGTGGGATGGAAGGGTTCAGGTTTACGTGAGTTGGGGTTTGAAGTGTATGTATTAGTTTGTGTGTTAAGGTTGGGTCCAGTGTTAGGAGTATGCAGGTTAAGACTCAACTTCAGGTTGGGTTCAGGTTTGGAGGTATTGAGGTTGGATTCAAGTTTGGAGGTATTGAGGTTGGGTTCAGGTTTGGAGGTATTGAGGTTGGGTTCAAGTTTGGAGGTATTGAGGTTGGGTTCAGGTTTGGAGGTATTGAGGTTGGGTTCAGGTTTGGAGGTATGTTTGTTGAGGTTGGGTTCAGGTTTAGCTGTATTGAGGTTGGGTTCAGGTTTAGATGTATTGAGGTTGGGTTCAGGTTTGGAGGTATTGAGGTTGGGTTCAGGTTTGGAGGTATTGAGGTTGGGTTCAGGTTTGGAGGTATTGAGGTTGGGTTCAGGTTTAGATGTGTTGACAGCTTGTTGGTTCTGTTCTGGTGTCTCAGGCCTGCAGAAGGGGGAGCTGAACTTGATAGCATGACTCGTCTCAAACCTCTCTGATCTCTGCAGGTGCACTTGGACTGGTCGGCTGGGGTCACGCACGTTTATGAAGCCGATGACATCACTGGGGGGGTCAGGCTCGGGCCAGGTGGGCAGGTAAGGGATCAGGTAAGCCTTCTCTAGATTGGCTAATCCCGGGTGCAGAGGTGGGACTTCCTCTGGCTGTTTCACCCTCTTTTTCTGAGTCAGCACCTTGGGATTCTGGGAGTTGGAGTTCTTGGCGCTGTCCTTGTTCGATGGGGCGGAGCTTGAGCTAACACTATTGCTCTGGGTGACCAGAGCGTATTTGGGGTTGATGAGTTTCCTGGCAACTTCAGCAGAGGGAGGAGCCACGGTGGGCTGGGGGAGGGGCTCGGGTTGGGGTTCTGTCTCCATGGTGACCTTGCTGAGATTGACGGCACTGGAGGTCAGGTAGAGGTCACGGAACAGGCGGTCGAAGGCCTCCACTGCCTGGCCTGTTACCACGGTGACCAGGTGTCTATCCAAACGTGACGCCATCCAGGTGAAACTGACACGCACAATCACACACACACACACACAATCATACACACACACAATCACACATACACACACACAATCACACACACAATCATACACAATCATACACACACAATCACACACACGAGTGAGACAACAGTGGTATGGTCACACACCAAACTCAGGATGAGGATCAGATGCTCACCTGTAGGAGCCAGACACAGCCTTGTCTCCGTCCACAAACATGAACCTGTGTCCCATCCTGCCTCGGACTCGGTTACAGGAACGCGTGCAGAACTCTGCTCCCCCTACACAACGCACACGCAGGTTCTGCACACACACACGCACACACACACACACACACACACACACACACACACACACACACACACACACACACTGTAAACACCTTGGCGTTGAAGGACCAACTGAATAAGCAAAACGAAAGTGTCCAGTCATTTCCCTATCTCTCGCCCTCTGCTCTTCCAGGACAGTATCCGACGTTATCTCAAGGAGCACATGACTCGATTTGAAAAGAGTAAATAGTATCTAGGAAACCACCTCAGCTGTCAGGACCCTTACAGGTCCCTGCAGACAGGATGTGTGTGTTACAGGTCCCTACGCACAGGATGTGTGTGTTACAGAGCTCATGCAGACAGGATGTGTGTGTTACAGGGTCCCTACAGACAGGATGTGTGTGTTACAGGGTCCCTACACACAGGATGTGTGTGTTACAGGGTCCCTACAAACAGGATGTGTGTGTTACAGGTCCCTACACACAGGATGTGTGTGTTACAGGTCCCTACAGACAGGATGTGTGTGTTACAGGGTCCCTACAGACAGGATGTGTGTGTTACAGGGTCTTTACACACAGGATGTGTGTGTTACAGGTCCCTACACACAGGATGTGTGTGTTAGAGGGTCCCTACAGACAGGATGTGTGTGTTACAGGGTCCCTACACACAGGATGTGTGTGTTACAGGGTCTTTTTGTGTGCATTTGTGTTTGATGTCTGTGTGTGGGTGCGTGTGTGTGTGAGTGTGTATGTCTACAGTGTGAGTGTGTATGCCTACAGTGTGAGTGTGCGAGTGCGTGTGCATCGTGTGTGTGTACCCATATACAGGAGCCAAAGTTATGTTATCAGTGTTTTTCTGTCAGACAGACACCATTATACTGAGCCCTCTGGCTATTCTACATTATCACATCAACTGATGAGACTACAACAGCTTACGCATACCAGACTGGTTAACCCTGTCCTAACCAGTTTAGTTAACCCTGTCCCAACCAGTTTAGTTAACCCTGTCCTAACCATGTTAGTTAACCCTGTCCTAACCAGTTTAGTTAACCCTGTCCTAACCAGTTTTTCTTCCTGTACATATCTTTTTCCTATCATATAACATGTGTGTGTGTATATGTGTGTGTGTGTCTACGTGTGTATGTGTCTATGTGTGTCTATGTGTGTGTGTGTGTGTGTGTGTGTGTGTGTGTGTGTCTACGTGTGTGTGTGTGTCTGTGTGTGTGTGTGTGTATGTGTGCTTGTGAGCGTGATCGTAACCTTCAGGTGTCCAGAGTGCATGCCTGCTCTCTCACACATGGACAGGAAGTGAGGTGTGGCTGTCCGCTCCAACAGGATGTAGACGGAGACCTTCCCCTTGAAGCTAACATCCAGCAAGTCTCTGAAGATGTCCACATCAGTGAACACATCCATCACCACGGCAATGACCTGCACACACACACACACACACATCCATCACCACGGCAATGACCTGCACACACACACACACACATAGACACACATCCATCACCACGGCAATGACCTGCACACACACACACACACACATAGACACACATCCATCACCACAGCAATGACCTGCACACACACACACATATAGACACACCCCCACACACACATAGACACCCACCCACACACACATAGACACACCCCCACACACACATAGACACACACCCAAACAGACATAGACACAAGCACAGACACACACACTCACACACACCCACGCACACAAACACACTCCGTCACAAACACTGCTATGAAATCTCCTAGTGAAAACGTGGTGTACTAGTTCATAAGGATTTGTTCTCCTGTGTTTTAGACCTGGCCTTTATAACAGTGTTTTACACCTGTCCTTTATAACAGGGTAATAGACCTGGCCTTTATAACAGGCTGATATCTACACAGTGAGACAGTCCAATCTAATCCTGTCTACACTCACAGGTGTGCTAGGAAAACCTGTGTTCTGTAAACAGGATTGAACTTTGTCTAAACAGCCCTGTGAGACACATGTACTCTGACCTCACAAAGACACAAGTCTGTGAGAATACGGTGCACTTCTACAATAGTTTTGTTATCTTGCAGTTAAGCTCTTACATTCACGCAGCATTCCACTACTGTACTCGGACAGTAAGATGGGCAAGGAGCAAATGATACCGAACAGGCCAGTTTGTACCCTAGTTTCATTTGTTAATATCGTTTTTTTTTTCAATTGTGTGATTTAACCGCCTACCTTTTGAGCTTGAGCTATCGTTCTTCTTATCATTTCTTTCACGTGAGTTGGCTCGTGAAGCGGCGGGTGAGTGTACACGTTGACGCGCGTCACTCCCCGGTAAGCACAGGTGTCCGGCCATCCCAGGTCCAGCTCGGGCACGGAGCAGTCAGACCTGTCCGGCCAGTACTGGAGAGATGGTGAGGGATCATCGCTCTCTGGGTCCACCTGCAAGTGCTCTAAGCCCGGATCGTACACCTCCACGGCCGATCTAAGCCAGTCTAGTTCGGGGTCTGATAGGAAGTTCCGCACTTTATGCGCGCAGAGGAACTTCGTGAACGCCTCGCTACCGTCTTGAAGTAGCGCCTCCAGAGCAAGCCTCTGATCCTCACAGTATAAAAATTCCGGTTTGGACTCGTGTGTCCGGGGGTTTACATTGTTGTTGTCCAAACATAGAATCTGAGATAACGCCATGTTTTGAGAAAAAAGTCCGTTATTTCTTCCAAATGTATCTCAAAAGTAGTTATTCTCCTAACTGTCCCCAGGCTAGTTACAGGAGACTGTAAAGGTACTTAGGTAGTGTGACGGATGCTGTATAATGTGTTGCCCACAAGTTTGATTCACGCATGTGCCATAACTAATCTATGCCTTACATTACCGGTAAACTGCATACCCGCCAGTCCGTGACTTTCTCCCGTGAGCAGTCATCCACCAGCGCCTACACAACAGGTGTGAAACGACATACCTCTGTCACGTGACCCGCCACTCAGCCCTGCCTCTAATGACTTTAAACTTTTGCGGAACGCGTCATGTCATCGCGCTAGTGAAAGGTAAGGGCGTTAACTTTTCAGACGGTTTACAGATCTAGACGATGTGCTGCTCCATCAAATCTGTCAGAGATCAGAATGTAGAAATGTGACAAGTCATGTCAAATAACTATGTAGGACACGATTCCTCTCTGATCATGCTCTCCATCCTGATAGAAGTCAAATTGATCACTGTCTTTTTTTGTCTCTTTTGATTAAGTTGTCTCACTCTTTTCCCTTTGTTCTGTGTGTGTGTGTATCTGTGTGTTAGACTGTGTGTGTTTGTGAATGTGCGTGTGTTAGACTGTGTGTGTGTGTGTGTTTGTGTAAGATTGTGTTTGTGTGTGTGTCTGTGTGTGTGTGTATCTGTGTGTTAGACTGTGTGTGTTTGTGAATGTGCGTGTGTTAGACTGTGTGTGTGTGTGTGTGTGTGTTAGACTGTGTTTGTGTGAGTGTGTGTGTTAGACTGTGTTTATGTGTGTGTGCGTGTGTGTGTGTTAGACTGTGTATGTGTGTGTGTGTGTGTTAGACTGTGTGTGTGTGTGTTAGACTGTGTGTGTGTGTGCGTGTGTGTGTGTGTGTGTGTAGTAAGCTGAGATCTCCAGTACTCAGTGGTGTGCACTGCCTGGGAAGTTTTTGGCAAACTCATGAAATTGTATCATGGATGAGACCCACAAATGAAAGCGACGTGTTTGCTATAAAAAGAACTAACAGTGCTATTTCTGTTGACTTGTTTTTGCCAGATCTCCTTTATCTTGAAGTTGTAGTCCATCACCAGCAGCTGCAGGCATGATGTGACTGTCACTAGCAGATTCACCAGTCAGCCCACTCAAGGGGATCGTAGGATACGACCTCATTTCCTGCTCTTTAAACATAACATCCTGATGAGAGGTCTACATCGCCTGCATTCCACACATAGCAACCACACAGACACACACACACTCACACATACGCACGCACACACACTCACACATACGCACACACACACACACACACACACACACACAGACACAGACACACACACACACAGACACACACACACAGACACACACACACACACAGTCTAACACACATACACACGCACAGACACATACGCACACTCACACACACACAAACACACACACAGTCTAACACACATACACACGCACAGACACATACGCACACTCACACTCACACACACACAAACACACACACAGTCTAACACATAGACACACACACACATACACGCACCCACACACACATGTACACACAGACACACACACGTACATGCACCCACACACACAGACCCACCCACACAGACACACACACACACAAACACACACAAACATACACACGGCAGGCATACTGACTGAAAAGAGTGTCATGCTCAGCATATCTTTATTGAATCCTCATAGTCAGTATAGTTCAAGGAACAAAAGGTTTAAGATTTTTAGGCCAGTCTTACTATTATGCATCATATTGACTTAGTTACATTAATTGTAGAAAGTGCTATACAGATCAAAGGTAGTTTGAACTGGACTATGATAAACACAACATTAGTGACTTTATAAGGTTTGATTATATTTTACAGCAGATACTTGTAATTAGCTCAAATAAATCTTAAGATGTTTTAAAGAAGAGAGGATTCCAAACAGTCCAACTGATTTAAAGACATCAGTCTGATATTAGTCTGCTTCCTCACATCATTGCCCACACACACACACACACTCACGCACGCACGCTCGTGCACACACACACACATACACACACGCACGCACGCACACACACAAACAGCCCTTACACCAATCCACACCCATCAGCCTGTACAGAAACCAGCAGTGTTAGAGGAACACTCGATCTCTCTCTGCCCCACATCAACACAATGGCTCCCTCTGTCTCCAGCTCTTTTCCCAGGGTCATGTCCCCTCCTCTGAGATCTACCACACACGGCTGCAGCGAAGCCCCGCCCTCTTCTGCAGTGAAGCCCCGCCCTCTTCTGAGGTGTACTACACACGGATGCAGCGAAGCCCCGCCCTCTTCTGAGATCTACCACACACGGCTACAGTGAAGCCCCGCCCTCTTCTGCAGCGAAGCCCCGCCCTCTTCTGAGGTCTACCACACTCGGCTGCCGTGAAACCCCGCCCTCTTCTGCAGCGAAGCCCCGCCCTCTTCTGCAGCGAAGCCCCGCCCTCTTCTCCCCTGAGACCCACTCACATTCAATAGATCAGTATGTACATAAAGAGAGCCCGAGTCAGAGAGGAGAGAGAGGAACTGTGTGTGTTTCTGTAGCGATCCAGGACCTGAGATGCCAGTGTGGAGATAACCGTGTGGAGGTCCCAGCGTGGAGGTCCCAGCGTGGAGGTCCCAGTGTGGAGGGGCCAGTGTGGAGGTCCCAGTGTGGAGGGGCCAGTGTGGAGGGGCCAGTGTGGAGGTCCCAGCGTGGAGGTCCCAGTGTGGAGGTCCCAGTGTGGAGGGGTCAGTGTGGAGGGGCCAGTGTGGAGGTCCCAGTGTGGAGGTCCCAGTGTGGAGGGGCCAGTGTGGAGGGCCCAGTGTGGAGGGGCCAGTGTGGAGGGGCCAGTGTGGAACCGGCGAGCCAGTGCCTGAACGGGCCAGTGTGGAGGCCAGCAGTCAGCGGCTCTGCCAGAGCTGTGGGTGGCCCTTCACGTCACTAAGCTCTGAGAAGAAACAACAGCCACCAGACACGTACCACTAGATGGCCTCCCCAGAGGTGAGGGGCCAGCAGATGAGCTGTAAAAACTGGACAGGTCTGACGGACATCGTGGAAAGCAAAAAATACTTGACAACTGTAGCCAGTGACGGCCACTGGAGCGCCTCTGGATTGATTGGAACAGGTCCAAGTAGGTAGATGGGCACTGACTAAGTCCGGCGGAAAAATATCCGATCCGTCCCAAATGGCAAAACGGCCCTTCCAGCGCCAGCGCAATCCGCTGCTGTTCGAGGATGTCCAAGAAAATTGAACATCAACCTCCGCTAGCTGAAGCGAAGCTGCCGATGAGTATGGTGGGCGGGGAAGTCAGAAAAGAGCTGTGAGCGTGCGTGGGGGCCGCTGGAGAAGGCGCAGCAGGAGGGCGCGTGAGGAGGGGGCAGAGAGAACAGAGAAAGAACGAGGAGGAGAAGCCGGGTGAGGCAGGGCGGGAAAGAGAGAAGCAGAAGGCGAAGAGGAGGGCAGGAGATCGAGTGAAGGGGACAGCAAGAAGGACAAGAGCAAGCCGAGCCAGGAAATGAGGGCGTAGTGAGAAAAGAAGTGAGGAGGCAGGAGGAAACATAGTACAATTCAATAACAATAAACCACTGCAAGGAAGAAACTGTTCCTCTTCTACCCCTCCACACCTCTACCACCTCTCCACCCCTCCACCCCTCCACCCCCTCCACCTCTCCACCCCTCCCACCTCCTCCACCCCCTCCACCCCCCCACCTCTCCCACCCCTTCCACCCCTCCACCTCCCACCCCCCTCCACCATCTCCACCCCCCTCTCCACTTCCTGAATTTGCCAATACATGCAACTACGTCTAATACGCTTAAAGTGCCGTTAACAAGACTCAACAAAGCTGCCATCACCGTTGCAGCTACCATCCCTTGACGACCAAGCACCCACCAGTCCTATAATAGACCTTGGGCGTAATGTACACTGACCTGCCGCACCGTACCCAGCCATCTAGAGAGGACTAAAAGCCATGAAGTCCTTAGAACAATTTGAATATAAAAGAGCGGTACTCCCTCACGGCCATCATATGATCGGGATCGAAAATGACCTTACCTGAGCTTCAGGATAGAGTATTTCATGGACATCCTGAGAAACAAAAAAGCCTTGTAAAAGCATGGCTTGAAATATGGGATCTTACAGTGAATGGACAAAGCAATGAGAGTTTTTAGATCAATTCTGCCAAATAAAAAGCACTGCCTGTCTGTTGTTGCAGTGGCCTAGCCTTCCTGCAGTATAAAAAGAGAAACTGTAGTTTTCTGCTAACTCCCTGTCTCTCTCTCTCTGTCCTCCAGGACAGATGCAAGCTTCCTGTCTGTCTCTCTCTCTGTCCTCCAGGATAGATGCAAGCTTCCTGTCTCTCTCTCTGTCCTCCAGGATAGATACTAGCTTCCTGTCTCTCTCTCTCTCTCTGTCCTCCAGGACAGATACAAGCTTCCTGTCTCTCTCTCTGTCCTCCAGGACAGATGCAAGCTTCCTGTCTCCCTCTCTGTCCTCCAGGACAGATGCAAGCTTCCTGTCTCTCTCTCTCTGTCCTCCAGGACAGATGCAAGCTTCCTGTCTCTCTCTCTGTCCTCCAGGACAGATGCAAGCTTCCTGTCTCTCTCTCTGTCCTCCGGGACAGATGCAAGCTTCCTGTCTCTCTCTCTGTCCTCCAGGACAGATGCAAGCTTCCTGTCTCTCTCTCTGTCCTGGAGGACAGATGCAAGCTTCCTGTCTCTCTCTCTCTCTGTCCTCCAGGACAGATGCAAGCTTCCTGTCTCTCTCTCCATGACCTCCAGGGATATTACTGCAGTCTCTGATTGGTTTGCAGCTGGGACACACATCTGTATGTGTGCATAGTAATGCTGCTGTTTTGGATTCTAACCAGATCACAAACACGCACACACTCACAAACACGCACACACTCACAAACACGCACACACTCACAAACACGCACACACTCACAAACACGCACACACTCACAAACACACACACACGCAGACACACACATACACCTCACAAACATGCCC
>BROE01000018.1:3541870-3544370 GCA_036571765.1 Plecoglossus altivelis | reverse complement strand
TGTGTGTGTGTGTGTGCGTGCATGTGTGTGCGTCTGTTTGTGTGTGTGCGTGTGTGTGTGTGTGCGTGCGTGTGTGTGTGTGCGTGCGTTCGTGTGTGTGTGTGTGTGTGTGTTTGCACTCACGCATGAGCTCGTAAGTTGATGTAATTCTTCGGCACGTAGCCCTTTCTGTTGTTGAGTTCAGCTGTATACCAGTTAGGATCATCCTCCATGTTGATGATCTGTGGTCAGAAACACACGCACGCACAGACGTACACACACACACACACACACAGACACACACACACACACACGCATGCGCACACACACACTCACATGTTTACTGATAATCCCAAAGCAAATGGGCTCTGACCCATAAACAGCTCTGGAACAAATCACTCATGTCCACTATAAAGCTTCTCTGTTCATTATTTAAGCGAACTGATTCATCATTTGTGATGAACATAATAGACCAGCAAGCTGTTTGTGTGCTTGCAGCTCCACACAGGGGGATAAGGCCCCTTGTCTGTTAACTCAGAGCTGACTCTGTCACACTGGGCCGGTCCAGCGCTACTGCTAGGCTTCGACACACAACCCAGACAGCGTGTGTGTGTGTGTGTGTGTGTGTCTGTTTGTGTGTACGTGTGTGTGTGTGTGTGTGAGAGAGACAGAGAGAGAGAGAGAGAAAATGGATAAGAGAGATACAGAGATATAAAGTGCGAGAGATAGAGAGAGAAAATGTCAAAGAGAGATACAGAGATAAAAATAGAAAAGAGAAGTAAGTGATGAAAAGGAAACACGACGAAAGAGAAAAAGGGAAAAAACATTTGAGAAAAGAGAAATGATCATAACCTGACTATAAGAGGGTCACCAATATATTAAAACTGAGATAGTTCAGTGGTAGAGTTATGGACTGGTGATAGAGAGATTCAATCCCCCTCCCCCTCCTCCCCCTCCTCCTCCCTATCCTACCTCCCCTCCTCCTCCCCCTCCTCCTCCCACTGCTTTGGATTTAAAGCATCTGCTAAATGAAAGATGAACACATCTACCAACTACACGCTGTGCCGTATAATCTGTCTAACCCCAACAGTACCACACAGGACTCAATCTGATTCTGAAATTCAAGATTGTCACCGCTACACTATGTTCCTTTACACAATCATACTGCCAACCTCACAACATGTGGCAGGAGTTAAAATAGGTATAATTACAAGAGTGTTAGAAAGTGTGAATCACATTCAGACTGTTCACTTTCAAACCCCGTCTACTGGATTGGCTGTTGTGTGTGGTGTGTCTTGTGTCAGATGCGAGTGTGTTTGTGTCAAGTGTGTCAGATGCGAGTGTGTTTGTGTCAGGTGTGTCAGATGCGAGTGTGTCTTGTGTCAGGTGTGTCTTGTGTCAGATGCGAGTGTGTTTGTGTCAGGTGTGTCAGATGCGAGTGTGTTTGTGTCAGGTGTGTCAGATGCGAGTGTGTTTGTCTCAGGTGTGTCAGATGCGAGTGTGTTTGTGTCAGGTGCGTCTTGTGTCAGGTGTGTCAGATGCGAGTGTGTTTGTGTCAGGTCTGTCAGATGCGAGTGTGTTTGTGTCAGGTGTGTCAGATGCGAGTGTGTTTGTGTCAGGTGTGTCAGGTGCGTCTCTCTTACCTTCAGTACGTCTCCTTTGGTAAAGCTGAGTTCATCCCTTTCAGTGGCACGAAACGTGTAAAGAGCTACTGCCTCCATGATGACACCCGACCACACACACACACGCACGCTAACACACACACGCTAACACACGCGCTAACCCCAGTGATGGGGAACAGAGAGTTGGAGGGAGGGAGGAAGACTGATAGAAGGGACAGACGAAGAGGACAAGGACAGAAGAGGAGGGGAGAGAGAGAGTCTTCTTCTGATGAAGGGTCAGCAGCTGTATTAGAGGAGAAAGGAGGAGGAGGAGAGGAGGACGAGAGACCTCTAACTGCTAGAGGAGAGAGAGAGACGACTGGCTTCTTACTACAACATGGTCATGAGCAACACTGAGAGAGCGAGAGAACGAGAGAACGAGAGCGAGAGAGCGATCGAGAGAGCGAGAGAGAGAGAGAGCAAGAGAGCGAGAGAGAGAGAGCGAGCGAGAGAGCAAGAGAGAGAGGGAGCCAGCGAGTGGGAGGCAGTTCCTGTGTGCGTTTATGTGGTGCGGAGTGTGTTTCTTTGAATGTGTGTGTGTGTGTGTGTGTGTGTTAGCATGCATTGCTCAGAGACAGGAGAGCAGCGTTCTAGTGAACAGGAAAGGGGAGGGGACTCAAAGCAGTACGGTCAGAAACTCCCTCCAGGCGATTTTGTCCACGTAGAACAATGGTCCAACTGGCTTCTCATGGACTGCCTACCGCTGCCTGCACTTTGGATATGTGTGTGTCCATGAGTGCATGTGTGTACAGTATATTAATCCTTGTTTAATGCATCGTAGAGACCCTCCACACACCTAGAGAGTGTCCACACACCTAGAGACCCTCCACACACCTAGAGAGTGTCCACACACCTAGAGA
>BROE01000018.1:3512517-3537517 GCA_036571765.1 Plecoglossus altivelis | reverse complement strand
ACAAACACACACGTACACACACTGCACTCAAACACACACAGTTACAAACACACACGTACACACACTGCAAACACTCAAACACACACAGTCACAAACACACACGTACACACACTGCACTCAAACACACACAGTTACAAACACACACGTACACAAACTGCAAACACTCAAACACACACAGTCACAAACACACGCTCACAAACACACAGTCACAAATACACAGTCACAAACACACACACAGTCACAAACACACACACAGTCACAAACACACAGTCACAAACACACACACTCACAAACACACACAGTCACAAACACACAGTCACAAACACACACAGTTACAAACACACACAGTCACAAACACACAGTCACAAACACACAGAGTCACAAACACACACAATCACAAACACACAGTCACAAACACACAGTCACAAACACACACAGTCACAAACACACACCTAAAGCAGCTTGACTTAAGCTTTCTTTGGCTAATCTTGTGCTCCTTAAGGCAACAGGCAGGGTTAGCATGCAGAGAGCAAGCCTGTCAGTCTGCTCTCGTGAATCTTCTTGTCTTAATGTGCTTTGCTTTGTATTGTATCTGACTGGTTTATATGTTATACACACTGGGCATGCTCATTATGTCAGGGCAAGTTTTCATCTTACTTAGTCTGTGTTACTATGATATTAACATCTATTATTGTTTTGTTTTCCACGTTTAGTTACTGTGTGCTTCCGACTAGTAGAATAAAGGTGGAGAAGGATTTTTTTACAAATATATTATTTTATTTGTTGTATTACTGTATGAGTATAAATGATCTTATTACAATGTCATATGAAGATTGATTAATTCTGTCTCAATCCCTCTTTTTCTTCCTCTCCTATTGCCATCTCCTCATCTCCTCATCTCCTCATCTCCTCGTCTCCTCATCTCCTCCTCCCTTCATAAAACACATCATCCTTAATGATCTCCTTGATCCTAACCAGACTAAAACGAAATTGCCAAATGAACAACAGTCACAGTTTTTTTCTCCAGAGTCACTGTGTGTATCTGAGTCACCAAGGCAGGTTAGGTTCCTGTCTTGATATGTGCATCTCACCAATGTCACCTCTGCACTGTGTGAATGGACTGAGCGGACACGTGCTACATCGATGTGCCAGGCTTAGACACACACACGGGCTGGTTTTGGTTGGTTGTGTGGATGATGGCCGAAAGCCTCCTAGACTATATTTATCATTGGCACCAACGCAGGTCTCTGAACCTACAGGAATCCCTGTCTGTTGGAATGCTGTTCTGCAAGCGACGGTTGGGGCGGACACACGCATACAGTCACACAAACACACACACACACACACACTCGCTCGTATAACATGACACAGCCACACTGGGCCTACTGAGTCTTGTGAGTGTGTATAGCATATATATTTTTTCCTTTTCCATATCATTATTTATTGTCAATGAAGTGTTGCATAACTCAACGAGACGGCTTGTCAGTAACTCGGATTTATCTGAAGACAACATGTATCGTGAAAGACTCGTTTCTGAAATTGGTCCCTGTATAACCAGTTTCCATTGTTTTCTTTAACAGGCAAAAGAAAAACAACACAGACGACAGAGAAGGTAAGAAAACTGAATATGAAAGTTATTTGTTGGCAGGAATCTACAGAAACCTGATGATGAACACCTTTTGACCGTTCGTCTCTCTTCGATAGACATACACAACACCACGTACAAACAGAAGACAGCTCAACTCCATTCATGTCTTTGTGGCAAATCAAAAAAAAAGTTCCCTCAACATTACTCAACATGTGAATAAATTCTTCAGAAGGGAAGGACACAGGTTTTTGTCTAGGCGAGTCCGACCGCTTTGGTCACACCCTTCCCCGCCTGCTCTGCCCCCCTCCCTGAGACGGCTCTGCCCGCCATGTTGTGGGCTGAGCGGGGCTCACAGGGACCAGTGGAACAGCAGACGTGGAAGCTTGTGCTAGGCTAGCTGGCTTGCTAACCATAGCAACAATACGCTAAGGCGCAACAAGCCTCATTGAACCCAAAAAAAAAAAGTCGTTTCTCGAAATATCCTGGTTGTTTCACGTGATTTTTTCCCTTAGCCTATGGGTTTAAATCCCCGGACTTGAAGGTGTACCTAGAACAAGTTGAGAAGAATGGTAAGTCGCTCATTGTTTTGCTTCGAGGGAGTCAAAAACTCCTTGAGAAGCTTCCTCGGCGACATCTCCACCAAGTACACTCCCTAGCAACGTTAGCTACCTAGCTTTGTTAGCCAGCTAGCTAACCATTTTAGGGAATGGCCCATTTAGTCTGTTCTTATGTCACTTGAACAAACTATTTGCCTAAGCTGAATTGTAACTGTCTATGCAAAGTGTAGTATGGTATTCGTCAGTTTGATTAACGTTTACAACAGCGGGTTTGACTTTTGAAAGCGCACACCAGATATCAAGGACCATTTGCTGAGTTCCTACTAGCAAGTTGCTAGCTAAGTATTAAGCTAATGTTACTAGCTAAAGTTAGCTGGTGAACCGTGCATTGGTGGACCCACAAGTTTTGAAATGTTGTTCGCGTTTTTGTATCGTTTTCAAAAACGCAGTCAAGATAATTATCAGTTGCGAATTGAATTGTCAGATAAAGACATAGCAAGTCAAACTGGAGCTAGCAAGTTGAAAACAGCGCGATGATGTCTTCCGTTTCGGTAAGATTAAATGCCAAGGCAAGATTGAAAACGTGAGCTGTATTTGCTATTGTTAGCGAATAGTTGTTCAGTTCAACTTCTGGTCGTGTAAAATTCCCACAACTGGTGGTTAGCTAGATCGGTGTGTTTTTCTATACGTTGCATGGTAGTTCAAACTATGGTTGGCTTCAGAATTTGCTGAGCCGGACGTTAGGAGACATGAGTTGACGATCAATGATCCCGGCATCTTCAGCGATAACGGAATAAATTCAAGGTTATTAATCTAATGCCATACAACAGTACCCTCAGATATGTACCAGAGCCCGGGTTAGAACTGTTCAAACCCCCGCTAAATCTGAACGTTATAGCAGGTGTCGTCTTGCGGGTATAGCTTAAGTCATTGAAATGAGTATGGCCTCCCGTCATCGGTGATGTGCCCTGTAGATGGCCGGTCTGGAGGAGAAACGGCCGGTGTTCTGATAGGTGGCAGAGTTGTGGAAGAGGCCTAGTAACTCACACAGGCACACTACACAGACTCTGCCTGTGTGAAGGGTTCCTTGGCTGGGGAGGGAGGGGGCTGATGGGGGAGGGGGTGGGTCTGGGGGGATCGGTGTTGTTCCGGGGGAGACAGGCGTTTCTCTCTTCCTCTTGTCTACTGTGTGAATAGGTGATTATAGCAGCAGATGTGTCATTAAGCTGGAGCGGTATTCACTCTAATTTGTACGCGCGCGCGGGAGAAAGGGGGAGGAGTATAGAGGGGCGGATTTCTCACAGGAGTCACTTTTCTAGCCTTTTAACGATGAATTTCATCGGGATGTGCCAAGTTGTTTGTTACCCACCAGAACCCCTCACACATCCTCTGCCCTCTGCTCACACATTTAAAAAGAAATTTCAAAATGAGGCATGATTAAGGCAAAAACGAATAAGTTAAATAAAACAGTTTTAAACACAGAAATATAACCCACTGCTTCGCCTTCTACACACCCTGCATCCCCAATCTACCAGATACAATCTGCCCTCCCCATCTCCCCTCACCCCCTGGCCCTGCGACAATAACCCCTCGCTAGGCCCCAAACGCCCCTTGTCAACTTTCAGTTGCCAATTGACCATCTAGGCATCTCCAAAACCACACACACAACGCAACACCCAACACAAAACACACATTGTTCCCAACACCACTCACAAACACTCACACAGTCATCACGCGAAGTGAAAACGGTTCTTGAATCACAGACATTATGAAAGTAGTAGTGCTTCACTGTGAACATTTCCACATAGGTAAAGGGGCCCTAGCAGAGCTGTAAGGCCAGCTCACATGGGGAGCTACAGGAAAAGAGTTGGAGGAAGTCAGGATTGCTGAGCTGGCAGACAGACTTGCCTCCTCACAGGTCTTGATGAAGGGAGACTATCTAGAAACAGCAACCTAGTTACTCAGGTGCTTCTTGCTGTCTATGTAGGCTACACTGTCATTTACTGTCACTGTGTCGTTTTCTCTGCCACGGAACTGACTCAGTCTGTCTCTCTCTCTGTCTCTCTCTGTCGCTCTCTCTGTCTCGCTCTCTCTGTCTCGCTCTCTCTGTCTCGCTCTCACTGTCTCTCTCTCTCTTGCTCTCTCTCTCTCTCTCTTGCTGTCTCTCTCGCTGTCTCTCTCTCTCTCTCTTGCTGTCTCTCTCTATCTCTCTTGCTGTCTCTCTCCACCCCCTCTCTGTGGTGTTTCCAGGTGATGGTGTGGTTGTGCGTGCTGCCAGCTCCTGGCGTGTGGAGATGGTTTTAACAGACACAGCAGAGGACTCAAGAACACATTACTGGGCTGGACAGGCTTCCTAACACACACACACTCACACACACACACACACACAAAACATACGATTCTATCCACACACATTTCCCTGTTGAGAGTGTATAAGCCAAACTCTCCAGTGAGAGAGCGTGTTCGTTCCTGGTCTCTCCAGTGAGAGATCGTGTCCCTTCCTGGTCTCTCCTGTGAGAGAGAGCTCTTCTGCTCGGTGTGCGTGTCCACCATCACCATTGCTGCCATGCCAAGCTCCACTATCCGGCGTCAGATGAAGAATATGGTCAACAACTACTCTGACGCCGAGAAGAAGGTACGCGAAGCTACCTCCAACGACTCCTGGGGCCCCTCCTCCTCACTCATGTCGGAGATCGCAGACCTTACCTACAACGTGGTGGCTTTCTCTCAGATCATGAGCATGATCTGGAAACGGCTCAACGACCACGGTAAGAACTGGCGGCACGTCTACAAGGCCCTGACGCTGCTGGACTACCTGATGAAGACGGGCTCGGAGCGAGTGGCTCTGCAGTGCAAGGAGAACATCTTTGCCATCCAGACTCTGAAGGACTTCCAGTACGTGGACCGAGACGGGAAGGACCAGGGCATCAACGTCCGGGAGAAGAGCAAGCAACTGGTGGTGCTGCTGAAGGATGAAGATCGGCTCAAAGGAGAGAGGTAGGGGGGGTTCAGGATGCTGTGTGTTGGACTGGCTCAAATGAGAGAGGTGGGGGGGGGGGTTATGATGCTGTGTGTGTTGGACAGGAGTGTGGACTGGCTCAAATGAGAGAGGTAGGGGGGATATAGGATGATGTGTGTGTTGGACAGGAGTGTGGACTGATAGATTGACCGTGTGTGTGTGTGTGTGCGTGTGCGTGTGTGTGTGTGCGCGTGTGCGTGTGCGTGTGTTCCAGGTCCCAAGCGTTGAAGACCAAGGAGCGCATGGCTCAGGTGTCCACCACAGGAGCTGCTGCCCAGATGGGCTTCGGCAGAGGCTCCTCTCAGCCCAACCTCTCCACCTCCTACTCTGAAGAGTACGGCAAGTCGGAGGGATCACCAGCCTCCTATCATGGCTGTAAGTACCTTCAGGACTGAGTGCCCACAGCAGACCTCTGTCCTAGTCCTCTGTTCATGCCTCTGTCCTAGTTTGTGTAACTTTGGTCTAGAACGTGAGTGAAGCCCCTCCCACAGGCTTGGGGCTGCACAAGCCTGCAGTAGGGGCACATTCCAGAGCTTTAGAGGCATGCACAGGCTGTGACACACAAACACACACAGACAGAGGAGGAGGATGTAGAGTTCAGCCTCTCTTCTACATGACAGAAGAATCTGTTTCTGGTCTCCTGAGACAACCCAAACCCTCCCTTCAGCAGAGACAAGACGGATGAGAGAGAGACACTGACAAATAGGAGAGAGAGAGCGAGAGAGAGAGAGATGGGACAGATGAGAGAGAGACACTGTGACGAATAAGAGACACTGACAGATGAGAGAGAGAGGGAGAGAGAGACAGGACAGATGAGAGAGAGACACTGCTAAATAAAAGAGAGAGAGAGATATGGGACGGATAAGAGAGACACTGTGACAGATAAGAGAGAGACACTGTAACAGATGATAGACACTGACAGACGAGAGAGTCAAGATAGATGAGAGACCATGACAGATAAGAGAGAGACAGATAAGAGACAACGTGACTGATGAGAGAGAGAGACTGTGACTGGAGAGAGAGATGCTATACTGTAGTCTCAGAGCTGTGCTCTTCTCTTTGAGAGAGAGAGAGAGAGGGAGAGAGAGAGAGGGAGAGAGAGAGAGGGAGAGAGGGAGAGAGGGAGAGGTCTTCTGGGAGAGCGTTTCTGACCTGTAGGAGCAGGATTGAGGTTTCTCAGGGAGTTTCTGAAAGGAATATTTAGGATTCCAGTGCAAACTTCCTGGTATTGTTCTCTCTGGGTGTGAATGAGCCAACAGCTGACTGACTGACTGGAACTATTCAGAGAGGGAGAGAGGGAGTGTGTATTTTCCTCCAGTGTTAACCAACCAGTGCTGAAAGCCAAGGCTGCAATAAGATCAAAACCAGCATCACACCATCATCTTCCTATGGTGGTGTCAGTCCCTGATCAGCACTACTTAGTGGTTCACCCCCTGGGAGGAGAGACTAGACCAGGATTGGCCAGCCTCCCTGGGGGCCAGCCTCCATGGGGGCCAGCCTCCCTGAGGGCCAGCCTACCTGAGGGCCAGCCTCCCTGGGGGCCAGCCTCCCTGGAGGCCTTGTCTCCCAGGGGGCCTTGTCTCTTCAGATGTGCTTTAGACAGAAAGAGAGAGGCTACATCGACAGACAGACAGACAGACAGACAGACAGACAGGCAGGCAGGCAGGCAGGCAGGCAGACAGACAGACAGACAGACAGGGGAGGAACACAAAGGGGAGGGAGGGCAGAAACAGACTCGTGATGTCATCTCCTCCCCCGCTTTGGTTTCTATGGAAACCCACGCTGTCACATTTTCCATTTTTATCACGCTATCAGTTTCCAGGAAACTAACGGTACACACGCCATGGTGATTACGTCTTACAAACCACCTTACTGCCAATGCCTCTTGGTCAATGGACATGCACTCAACCACACAGACACAGAGAGATTGTGTTTGTGATCTAATGTGTATATGTGTCTGATCTACTGTGTGTGTGTGTGATCTGCTGGGTGTGTGTGTGTGTGTGATCTGCTGGGTGTGTGTGTGTGATCTGCTGGGTGTGTGTGTGTGATCTGCTGGGTGTGTGTGTGTGTGTGTGATCTCCTTTGTGTGTGTGTGTGTGTGTGTGTGTTGCAGCTACGTCTCCTGCCGCAGGCTCGGAGCTGGAGCAGGCCCGCCCTCAAACCAGCGGGGAGGAGGAGCTACAACTACAGCTGGCCCTCGCCATGAGCAGGGAGGCTGCAGAACAGGTACACACACACACACAGACACACACGCACACACACACACACTGCAGCTGGCCCTTGCCATGAGCAGGGAGGCTGCAGAACAGGTACACACACACACACACACACACACACACACACACACACTCCTGTCCCACCATAGATTTAGTGAAAGGATGGAAAACAAAGAATACATTCTCCCCCCACCCCACCCCTCTCTCTCTCTCTCTCTCTCTCTCTCTCTCTCTAAGTCAGTCTCTTTCTCCCTCTCTCTCCCTCTCTCTCTCAGTCTCTCTCTCTGCATACCTCTGCCTTCCCTCTCTCCGATGCCTCTCCTCTCCCCCTCTACCATGCCCTCTCTATCTCGTGCCTCTTCTCCTCCTCCCTGTCTCTTCCTCTCCTCACTCCCTGCCACGACTCTCCCCTGCCCCCTGCCTCTCTCTGGGCCTCCCACTCATACTCTACTCTCCCTCTCTCACCTCATCCCTCTCTCTCCTCTGCCTCTCTCCCTCCTTCCTCTCTATATGTGTCTCTTTCTGCCTCTCTCTGCCTCTCCCCCTCTCTTTGCCCCCCTCCTCCTCTCACCTCGCCACCCCCCTCGCCCACGGACCCCCCCCCCCCCACCCCCAGCTCATGCCTCTCTTCTCTTCCCCCCTCTCTCTCGCCCTCCACTCCCCCTCTCTCAGTCTCTTCGGCACTCATCTAAGTCTCTTCCCTCTCTCCTGCTCTGGCCTCTCTCGGTCTCTCATCCCATCTCTCATCGATTCGTATCTTGCTCTCACGCGCCGGACCCTGCCCTCTGTCCTCCAACTGCTCTCTCCATCATCTCTATCCCACACTCTTGCACGAGGACCTCAATCCCCCCCCCCCCCTTTCTCTCTCCCTCTTTCTCTGTCTTTTTTTCTCTTTGTCTCTCTCTTGTCTCTCTCGTCTATCTCCAGTCTCTCCAGTCTCTGTCTCCTGCCTCTTTCTCTCTCTCTCTCTCTCTCTCTCTCTCTCTCGCCCCCTCTCTCTCTCTCTCTCTCTCTCTCTCTCGCCCTCTCTCTCCAGGAGGAGCGTGTCCGTCGAGGAGATGATCTGAGACTACAGATGGCCCTGGAGGAGAGTAAGAAAGGCCCTTCCACTGAACCTGGCTCTGCCAAAATGGCCAAGAAGAAGAAGGAGGTGTGCACACACACACATGCACACACACATGCACACACAGGCATACACACACACACACACACACACACACACGTACACACACGTACACACAGAGGAAACTGACTCAGTTGGTCTTAATAGGACTGATATTTTCCCTCTGCTTCCTGTCTGCCTGTCAGTCCAGTTTCCCATCATTAGAGTGCCCCCGGCTTTCCACATGGCCGGGAGCCCCGCCCCCAGGCCCCGCCCCCTGGGCCTGAGCCGGCCCATATAGGGTAGCAACCACAGCGTTGTGTTCTTGGCCAGCACACTGTGTGTTTGTGCAAATTGTTCTAATTATGTTGTTCTATGGCATCATGGGAATAAATAAAACCTAGTAGTGGTATTTTTCTAAAGTTTTTGTGTGATGAAGGTAATGAACATGTGCTGTAGTGAGCTGATGCATAGCATGCATAGCATGGGTGATGAGGTGGTAGGGTGATGAGGTGGTAGGGTGATGAGGTGGGGGTAGGGTGATGAGGTGGTAGGGTGATGAGGTGGTAGGGTGATGAGGTAGTAGGGTGATGAGGTAGTAGGGTGATGAGGTAGAGGTAGGGTGATGAGGAAGGGGTAGGGTGATGAGGTGATAGGGTGATGAGGTGGGGGTAGGGTGATGAGGTGGTAGGGTGATGAGGTAGGGGTAGGGTGATGAGGTAGGGGTAGGGTGATGAGGTAGGGGTAGGGTGATGAGGTAGGGGTAGGGTGATGAGGTAGAGGTAGGGTGATGAGGAAGGGGTAGGGTGATGAGGTGGATCAGGTTAGGGTTGGTGAAGTCTTAAAATACATTTAGGAAACTTGCATAACATTGTCACAGACCTGTTTGTCTGCTAACATTCCCTCTCTGCATTCTTCCATCTGTCCTCTGTCTCCCCCTGTCTCCTTCCCCCTCCCCCTGTGTCCTGCCCCTGTCTCCTTCCCTCTGCCTCTTGTCTCCTATCTCCTGCTGGCTGTCCAGCCTCAGTCTTCTCTCCTGGACCTGATGGATGTTCCAGAGGGAGAGTCCAGACCAGAACCCTGGGGGGCAGCAGCACCAGACCCCTGGCAGTCCTATGGTAACACTCACACACACACACACACACACACACACACACACACACACACACACACACAGGAACTGGGGTGCGTGACTTGGTGTGTTTGTGTCTCCTGCAGCTCTGGGTCTCTTAGTAAGGAATGCCACTGTACCTGCTCTGTCACATAATTACACTGAGGGGAGAGGGAGGGGGAGGAATGGAGGGAAAGGAGGAGAAAGGGAGAGGGGGAGGGAGGGAGGCAAAGGAGGCGGAGAGAGGGAGGGGGAGGAAGGGAAGGAGAGGAGAGAGGGAGAGGAGGAGAAGGGGAGGGAAAGGAGGGGGAGGAAAATCAAGAGGATGGCTGAAGAGAAAGCCTTGCTGTGTAACTGAGTGTGAGTGACTGTGAGTGAGAGTAACTGAGTGTGAGTGACTGTGAGTGACTCTGGCCTGGCTAACCTTTCGTCGTCCTCCTCACAGGTGCAGCCCCCAGACCTGCAGCACCAGTAGACCCCTGGGGACCCCCCTCATCCTCCTCTGCTCCCCCCATGAAGAGCAGCGATCCCTGGGGAAGCAGCTCTGCATCTGCCACTGACCCCTGGAACTCCAATACAGGCACAGGTACACACACACACATCATACTCACATATCATAGCACCCACATATTCAGATTATATAATCTCATAAATATACGCAGGCTCTAACCCACAGGTGTGTGTGTGTGATGTTTACAGGTAGCTTTGATCTGTTTGGTGTGTCTAACGGTACGTATACAAAGCAAGATCATCTGGCCTCACTGTCACTCATCTGTGCTGATGTGCTAACCCTGCTCCACCTGCCCCCTGTCTTCCTGCTCCACCTGCCCTACCTGTCCTCCTGCTCCACCTGCCCTACCTGCACCCTGCTCCACCTGCCCCCTGTCTTCCTGCTCCACCTGCCCTACCTGTCCTCCTGCTCCACCTGCCCTACCTGCCCCCTTTCCACCTGCCCCCTGTCCACCTGCCCCTGTCCTCCTGCCCCTGTCCTCCTGCCCCTGTCCTCCTGCCCCTGTGTGTGTTTTGACCGTGTGTGTGTTTTGACCGTGTGTGTGTTTTGACCGTGTGTGTGTTTTGACCGTGTGTGTGTTGATCCAGGTGACGGCCGAGGCGTGCCATCTCTACCCTCCCAGAGAGGTGCAGCAGGAGGTGCAGGAGGTGCAGGAGGGGGGGGCAGCCTCAGTATGGACCTGTTTGATCCCCTGCCCAGCAGCACTGCCACGCGTAAAACCCCAGAGTCCTTCCTGGGCCCCAACGCCACCCTGGTTAACCTGGACTCTCTCATCTGCAAGCCCCCCCAGCCCGCCCCCACCATCAACCCCTTCCTGGCCTCTGCAGGTACCCTGACCTCCCACCTCCAGGCTCCTGTCACACACGCACAGACATGAAGAGCATGCAGGCTAACAGACAGACAGTCAGACTAGCAGACAGACTAACAGACAGACAGTCAGACTAGCAGACAGTCAGACTAGCAGACAGTCAGACTAGCAGACAGTCAGACTAGCAGACAGTCAGACTAACAGACAGACAGACAGACAGACTAGCAGACAGACAGTCAGACTAGCAGACAGACAGACAGTAGGAACTCACAGCCATGACCAGGACCCTCAGCTCTGTCTAACCCCGCCTCCTCTCCACAGGCTCCGCCCCTGCGCCGGCTGCACAGGCCAATCCCTTCCAGCTCAGCCAGCCAGTCCCTCCCACCCTCAACCAGATGCGTGTCAGTCCCATGCCGCTGGGCTTTGGAAGCATGGCTGAGCCTCTGACCCTGTCCTCCCTGCCCCCCCAGCCCATCAGCATGGTGCCTGTGGGGGGCCGCATGATGCCAGCTGTGGGGCTGCCAGCGGCCCTTCCTGCCTCCATGTCCATGCCCCAGCCCCTCATGAGCAGCAGCCTGGGGCCTCAGGGAGGCCAGACGCCAGGAACCACCAACCCCTTCCTGCTGTGAGGAGGAGGGAGGGTGACACAGGCCCTCTACACCCCCCTCCCCTCCTGTCTCTGCCCTACAAGATGCCCCCCAGTCCCCCTCATACAGTGTCACTCTCCGGAGACTTAATGGACTAGCAGTGGTGTTTACAGTTTTTATATGAGCAGAGAGAACCATCTCTCCTCCACTTCCTCTCCTGTCTCTCTCCTGTCTCTCTCTTCTCTCTCCTGTCTCTCTCTCCTACACCCAGACTCCCCTCCCCCAGGGAACAGGATTTGCAGAGCTCACTCCTCTTCTAATGCTAGTCTGTCTGGGAGCAGGTTATGGATGTATTCTAAGCTAACCTTTTATAACCCCAACCAGCTGTGTGTTAGAGCTGACTGTGTGTGTTACAACTGACTGTTTGTGTTACAACTGACTGTGTGTGTTACAACCGACTGTGTTACAACTGACTGTGTGTGTTACAACTGACTGTGTGTGTTACAACCGACTGTTACAACTGACTGTGTTACAACCGACTGTTACAACTGACTGTGTGTGTTACAACTGACTGTGTGTGTTACAACTGACTGTGTGTGTTACAACTGACTGTGTGTGTTACAACTGACCGTGTGTGTGTTAGAACTCACTGTGTGTGTAACAGCTGACTGTGTGTGTAACAGCTGACTGTGCGTGTAACAGCTGACTGTGTGTGTTAGAACTGACTGTGTGTGTTACAACTGACCGTGTGTGTTACAACTGACCGTGTGTGTTACAACTGACCGTGTGTGTTACAACTGACCGTGTGTTACAACTGACCGTGTGTGTTACAACTGACCGTGTGTGTGTGTGTGTGTTACAACCGACCGTGTTACAACTGACTGCGTGTGTTAGAGCTGACCGTGTGTGTTACAACTGACTGCGTGTGTGTGTGTGTGTGTGTGTGTGTGTTACTAAGCAGGGATTTTGCACACACGTTTCGTCTTTCTGTGACTGTTCACTCACCGCTGGTCCTTAGCCGGAGCGAGAGGCCGTGACCCTGGTACGGCTTCCTCTCTGAGGTCACTGCCGAGGTCTCTGACACGCTCAACCTTCCACATGAACTTTGACCCCCTTCCCAGAGGTCAACATCACAAGAACTGTAAACTTGACATCACTGTGAGGAAGGCCTGCCATCTCTGTGTGTCTACACATCTCTGTGTGTATAAGAGATAGCTGGGTGGATGTTTGTGTGTGTATAGGGAAGAGCTGGGTGGATGTTTGTGCTAGCTGTGACTGAGGATGGCACAGAAGCATTGTGGGAAGTCCCCCTCCCTGATCACCCCTGGTCAGTATTGAACACTGGGGTTTTGATCTGAACCCAGCTTAGTGATGCAACAGCTCAGTGCCCCTCTCCCTCCCCTGCTGTGACACAGTCTCTGCCCTCCTCCCCTGCTGTGACACAGTCTCTGCCCTCCTCCCCTGCTGTGACACAGTCTCTGCCCTCCCCTGCTGTAACACAGTCTGCCCTCCTCCCCTGCTGTGACACAGTCTCTGCCCTGCTCCCCTGCTGTGACACAGTCTCTGCCCTCCTCCCCTGCTGTGACACAGTCTCTGCCCTGCTCCCCTGCTGTGACACAGTCTCTGCCCTGCTCCCCTGCTGTGACACAGTCTCTGCCCTCCCCTGCTGTGACACAGTCTGCCCTCCCCTGCTGTGACACAGTCTCTGCCCTGCTCCCCTGCTGTGACACAGTCTCTGCCCTGCTGTGACAGTGTGCCCTGCTCCCCTGGCTGGACAGGCCAGGTCTGTGGGGGTTTGATGGGGTCAAAGGGAAGGGGAAGGCAGGACTGGCACCACACATGGTCATCTTCTTGCTCAGAGATGTTCTTGTAGGATGACTTCACATCAGGTTTTAATCTTACTGTTGTTTGAATAACCATGACCATGTACCCTTCAGTAATATCTGCTCATATTTGTCTTGATGTCCGTCAGTGTGTCTGTCTCTCAGTGTTGGTGTGTGTGTCTAGCTGTCTGTAACCTTCAAGTGTTCTTTAACAAACCTGCCAGAGCTAGCCCAGAAGAGGAGACCATGAGCTGATGGCTCCTGGTACTTTAGCTCCCTCTCTCTTTCTTTCCGTGCCCACCGATCTTGGTCTCCATAGAGGATCCATTGAGCAGTATTTTCCCTAGAGGGTGTTTGTGGAGGAGCATGGAGACAGTGTGTATCCACGGCGACGCGGTTGCTGGTTGTTTAAGCTGGAGTGTGTTTACGAGGTGTGATAAAGACACAGTATCGTGGCACAGATCTGAGGCTCTAGTGTCTTCACTTTACGCTGGATAATCTGCCTGCTAGTTAGTTAGCCATCAAACACACACCTAATCCTAAAGACAGGTGTGTGTGTGTGTGTACTGGGACTCACAGGGAGGGGGTGAGGTGACTCTAAGCAACAGTAGATCACACATGTAGGACAGCAGATCTGCCATGTCTTCACCTGTCTTCACCTGTTTATTCGTTATGATTTATTTTTTTCTGCTAAATGTAGAGTCCATAGTCGGACCTTCCTGTTTCAGGGCTGTATAGTAGCTAAGCCATGTATCACTCTTCTCAAACGCTCTCTCTCTCTCTCTCCATCACACTGTGTATGTCTCTCTTCCTCAGTGGTTATATAGTACCATACAAGCACATGTCTCTCCCCTCAGTTGTCTCAAAGTCACGGGAACTCTGTGATTTCTAATGAGTTGTTTTATTCTTTGTAAACATTGTTATTCTTATTATTCTAACATGTAGAAACTCTGTCAATCCCTGCCTTAGGATTCAGTTTATTTTCTTATTCTACTTCCCTGTTCAGAAATCACTGTGTGAAGGGTTCCCATGGTTCTCTGGGTGAGCTAGCGCCCTCTCCTGGTCAGCTGTGGTGTTACAGCCAGACACCAGGACTCCAGCAGACACCTTCTCAGGCAGGCGCGGTGATGCTCACCACAGAACACACACCGTTAAGCAACACTTTAATATGCAAACATTAATAAGAATTTGATTTAAGGAATAAAAACAAATGACTTATCGCTTGTGATCGTGCAAATGTTTAGTTTTGCAGAAGAGTCTTCTGGAATATATCTGTGTGCTAATTAGCTCCTCGCTGTCGCAGTGCTATGTTAGGGTTTTATTGTGGAGGACTAACATTGTGGACTTGAGCACATCTGTATGATCTTTCATGGTCAAGTCTGGCTGGATATTTACCATAACCCCCGGAGCTGGCTGCTTTTGTATGGATATATGCTCAACTCTTTGGCATTATAACTGTATAATATAATTTATCATTTGTACTATTGTAACATAATGTTCTGTACCTTATTCTGTGTACTGGTTTTTTTTAGGAGAGTCACAGTGTGGTATTTTAACACCATCTAAAACTGCAGCAAGTGACACTATGAACTAGCTGCAAAGCATCAAATAAAAAAGTCTGACTTCAGAAGTGGACATGTGTGTTTCTGCTGTGGACATCAGTGTTTCTGCTGTGGACATGTGTGTTTCTGCTGTGGATATGTGTGTTTCTGTAGTGGACATGAGTGTTTCTGCTGTGGATGAGTGTTTCTGCTGTGGATATGAGTGTGTTTCTGCAGTGGATATGAGTGTTTCTGCAGTGGATATGAGTGTGTTTCTGCAGTGGTCATGAGGGTGTTTCTGTAGTGGACATGAGTGTGTTTCAGCCGTGGATATGAGTGTTTCTGCTGTGGACATGAGTGTGTTTCTGCAGTGGACATGAGTGTGTTTCTGCAATGGACATGTGTGTTTCTGCAGTGGACATGAGTGTTTCTGTAGTGGACATGTGTGTTTCAGCCGTGGATATGAGTGTTTCTGCTGTGGACATGAGTGTGTTTCTGCAGTGGATATGAGTGTTTCTGCAGTGGATATGAGTGTTTCTGCAGTGGACATGAGGGTGTTTCTGTAGTGGACATGAGTATTTCTGCAATGGACATGAGTGTTTCTGCAGTGGACATGAGTGTGTTTCAGCCGTGGATATGAGTGTTTCTGCAGTGGACATGAGGGTGTTTCTGCAGTGGACATGAGTATTTCTGCAGTGGACATGAGTGTGTTTCTGCAATGGATATGAGTGTTTCTGCAGTGGTTATGAGGGTGTTTCTGCAGTGGACATGTGTGTTTCTGCAGTGGATATGAGTGTTTCTGCAGTGGTCATGAGTGTGTTTCTGCAGTGGACATGAGGGTGTTTCTGCAGTGGACATGAGGGTGTTTCTGCAGTGGACATGAGTGTTTCTGCAGTGGACATGAGTGTGTTTCTGCAGTGGACATGTGTGTTTCTGCAGTGGACATGAGTGTTTCTGTAGTGGACATGAGTGTTTCAGCCGTGGATATGAGTGTTTCTGCAGTGGTCATGAGGGTGTTTCTGCAGTGGTCATGAGGGTGTTTCTGCAGTGGACATGTGTGTTTCTGCAGTGGACATGAGTGTTTCTGTAGTGGACATGAGTGTTTCTGCAGTGGACATGAGGGTGTTTCTGCAGTGGACATGAGGGTGTTTCTGCAGTGGATATGAGTGTTTCTGCAGTGGACATGAGTGTTTCTGCAGTGGATATGAGTGTTTCTGCAGTGGTCATGAGGGTGTTTCTGCAGTGGATATGAGTGTTTCTGCAGTGGACATGAAGGTGTTTCTGCAGTGCAGTCGTCTCCATTGTCACTCACCAAGGACACCACAAGAAACACTGTCATGAAGTACAAATATATTAGAAATATACAAAAATACAAAACTCCCATGTAGCAAACACACCATGTAAAGTTAGCTAAAGATTACCTCAGGATCAGCCTAAAACACTAGTGCACCTGCATGTATCAAACCTGATCTGACTGGTTCTGGACTCGTCTCCATAGTCCCTTATTGAAGAGTTAGTGGGTCACTCCTGGAAGTGTGTTCATGGTTGTGTGAGCAGGGTCATTCCAGTCCTCAGCGTTGTGTTGTATGTCACCGCGTTGTGTTGTATGTCACCGCATTGTGTTGTATGTCACTGTGTTGTGTTGTATGTCACTGTGTTGTGTTGTATGTCACCGAGTTGTGTTGTATGTCACCGAGTTGTGTTGTATGTCACCGAGTTGTGTTGTATGTCACTGTGTTGTGTTGTATGTCATTGCGTTGTGTTGTATGTCATTGGCCGTACAGCTGCTCCCCTGCTGCGGAAGTCGTGTGCGTGTGCACGCTCTCTGTGGCTGTGGTGTCATAGCCCAGCCTCTTCATGTCTTTGGTGACGATGTTGAACGACAGTGTAACTAAACCCTGGGAGCGAACCCTTGTCACTGAGAGAGAGAGAGATCAGTCAAACCACTCAGTCAAAGCTGTTAACACTGATTAGCAACACATTCTCTCTCTCTCACACACACACACACACAATCACTTTCACAAGCGTGCACAAACACAAACTCTCAAACACACACACACATCCTACACACCTTCTCGTCCCTCCCCCTGTGCCACCACCTTAGGATCCGTGTACTCTGGGCGTCTTCCCAGCAGCCAGCTGGTGAACACAGGGAACACAGGCACCAGGAACACAGGGAACACAGAGTTGGAACACAGGCACCAGGAACACAGTCAGGCACCAGGAACACAGTCAGGCACCAGGAACACAGTCAGAGATAGGAACACAGTCAGACGACAGGAACACAGTCAGACACCAAGAACACAGTCAGACACCAGGAACACAGGCACCAGGAACACAGTCAGACACCAGGAACACAGTCAGAGATAGGAACAGCCAGACAACAAGAACAATCAGAGATAGGAACAGTCAGACTAGCTTACCTAGTGAATTTCTGTAGCCTGGATGTAGACTCAGGAACAAACATAGGGATTGTTCTTGTGTGTCTGATAGAGATGGGAGAGATGAGTTAGAGGCTGAGGGAGAGGCAGGGGGAGGCAGGGAGGGAGGGGGAGGGAGAGGCAGGGACGGAGGCATGGAGGCGGAGGAGATACTGACTGTCCTGGTGTGAATGGGATGTGGATGGCCCCGTAACCTCTCACCACGTCATTACCAAACACATCAGGTCCGTACACGCTCACCACCACCTGTGGCCCTGGAACACAAGCACACCTTCAAATCGCTTTCAGAAGAAACAAACATGAGAAAGAAGAAGATGGAGAGTGTGTGTTACTCACAGCCAAAGGGGTTGGTGCTCTTAAAGGTAATCTCCAGTGGAAAGTTCCACACCAGCCTGTGAGGAGAGTCTCTGCCTTTAGATGTGATCTGAGAAATGCCCTCTTCTAAGCCCTGCAGAGAGAGAAGGAGTTGGCAAGCGAGACAAAACGATGACCCTGCCTCCGCATGTGAAGATATTAAACACAAACAGAAGGTCAGGGAACGGATATTCTCGTGGTCTGCCGCAGTTACTCACCGACGTAGGAGCCCAGTCGTGTCCGTAGACGAAACAATATTTGCAATACAGGTCGTCGTACTCTGGAAACTTATAGACAAACCCCAGACAAGATTACCTCGAGCAAACTGGTGATCAAGTTAACACATGTAAATTGGATAAATTGTATTTCAGTGTTGTAATATTCTCGCCAACTGGCTAAGCAAGACAGTTCAGATAGATTGTAACATGTTTATCATGCTGCTATTCGGTACAGCGAATAGGACAGATAACCGCTTGCATTCGTCACTCACATTAGCTCCTTCAATTTGTCCATTGATCATAAGTAGAAACACCGATGGGTTATTTATAGCCATTTCAGTGTCACAGTATATCCTACACACCAAAGGGATTGCGATCAAAGAAGAAGTTTAATCCAATTTCGACTGACTGTTCTCCTGATATTGAGCTAACAGGCTAGTTATTGCGCTAACTTGCTAGCTAGCGTCGCTAATGCTCTTGCCCGTTGCCAGGACACAGTACCTACGGGTCGTTATAAGGACCAAACCATTCTCGGGCATTGAAACGTTTGATAATAGTTTTTCCAGTAGGGGGTGGCAATGAGCTAAGAAATGGATGCGAAAAAAGACCGTCTGATATTACATTTCTAAACCTATTGAAGATGGAAGGTATCTGTATTGTATTTAGTGCGTTATGGAAATATTGAATAGCATATATTACTTTATCAAATGAGCACAAACAAACTCTATTTTCCTCCCTCTTCCCTGGCAGGTCTACTCTGATCTTTGAATCTGATCTGTCAGCCATCTAGACAAAACCACACCCCTGGGCTGTCACTGACCTTTACATCCCCCCCGCCCTCTCTCTCCCTGTTTCTTGTCTCCCCCCCACCCCCCCCCCCCCCAGTCTCTCTCTCTCTCTCCCCCCCCTTCTCTCTCTCTCTTCTCCCTGTCACCCCCCCCCATCTCTCTCTCTCTCCCTGTCCCCCCCCCCCCCATCTCTCTCTCTCTCCCTGTCTCCCCCCCCTTCTCTCTTCTCTTCTCTCTCTCTCTCTGTTCTCCCCCCCCATCTATCCCTCACCCCCCCCTTCTCTCTCTCTCCCCCCCTTCCTCTCTCCCTCTCCCCCCTCTATTCTCTCTCTCCCACTCCCCCCACCCACCCCCCTCTCTCTCCCTCTGTCCCCTCCATCTCTCTCTCTCTTTCTCTCTCTGCCAATTCACCGCTTTTAATTTAGTCTGAATCCCAGTGGACAGCGACCCATTTAAAGTACTGTGGTGTTTCTCTTCTGTCTGATCATGTCATATAGAGAAGTAAGAAAGACGGACAGAGTCAGACACGTTCTTAAATTCTTCCTTTTTTGCAAGACAAAATCCACATTATCACGTGTATTCTTTATTTATACCTTTGTTATCCTCACTAGTCGCTACCGACGCTGCCTTCCATCATGTAGGCGACGTGGTTTGGGTTGAAGTTAGTTAACCACCGTAACTAGTTAGCCAAAGTTTGAAAGAGCCACACAACACATGACTTCGTAACATGGCCGGTACAAACACAACCGTACAAACACAACCGTACAAACACAACCGTACCACTGACGACCACGGGTGGTAATCGTTAGTTGCCCTGTTTGTTTTGAAGATACTTTTCTGCTTTTTATAAGCTAGCTGGTTTGCTTCCGTGATGGACTGTATTACCAGTCAACCTACTGCAAAACAGGCCACAGGCCTGGTTATTTACTGTATTTACCCGACTTGGAGCAGTGAACTACTCTTCAAGCCGGTCTTGTCTAGGTAAGCGTAAATAATGGTTCAATACATTAGTTGTTTGTTAGCATATGGCTCGATACTAGACTAGCGACAAACCAGTTGGATCTGGCTGGACCAGAACATTGTCAGCTGTCTTTACGGTGTTGCTCAGCTTGCATCGTGGAGAGACTGATAAATGACTAAAGCAGTTGGCAAACCATGACAGGAGCATCAATTATCTCGTAGTTCAGGAGCGTGATCGATGCCATTCAATATACAATCAATTGGAGTGGAAACTATATTTAAATCGGTTATTAGCGAACACATCAAGTTATCTTCCGGCTACCTAGTCAGGTATGAACAAACTAATGACGTCGCTCTCTAGACAACAGCTATTAAAAACTCCGTCTAACGGGAGTAGGAAGACAAGTCAGTTGTATGGTTTTAAACATAACAGATTTATAAATTGTAAAAGTATACTGAAATAGTAAGTACAGATTAAAATATATAAAGACAAACCAGTTCAAAAATTGAAGTTACACTTATGAAAATGGTTATTTTTCCATATGTTTTGACATTTTGATATTAATTAAATGTATTGTTTAGAGGTGATATTGTAAAAAAAATAAAAAAGGCCCCAACTGCAAGCACAGCTCCCAGCTTCACCTGACATGGTACTCTCTGTAGTTAACGTATGAAACTGCACTCCTGTGAGCAAAGACCAGCCTGTGATACACACACAGACATGTGGAGTGTGTGCTAGCATAGCAACATGAACAGGGAGTGGTGCTAGGGGCCAATGTTTCCCTTGGCCTGTATTTAATGGGGCGTGACACCAGCTTCACCTGAGCACACAACACAGACCCCAGCAGCTGGCTGCTTCCAGTCCACACTAACCCTCCTGCTCTGGGGGGGAGGGGAGAGGGAGAGGGGGTGGGGGAGGGGGGAGGGTCCAGGGGATTTTGACTGTTGTTGTGTGTTGTGTACGAATGCTGGACTTACACAACACTTCTAAACTACCGATGCTGCTGACAGCATCAGCAGACTCCTCTCTCTCTCTCTTACTCTCTCTCTCTCTCTTACTACTTTCTTTTCTCTCCCTCACAATCATGCCATTACTTTCTATCTCTTACTCTCTTTCTTTTCTCTTTGAAACGACAGGTTCCTAAAAACACGGAGAAAGACTTGTTGTGAAGAGCAGGAGGGAGTTGGAGTGAAATGCAGAGAGAGAGAGAGTAAGTGAGAGAGAGAGACATAGAAACATATATATAGAGAGAGAGAGAGTGAGAGAGAGAGACATAGAGAGACATAGAGAGAGAGTGAGAGAGAGACATAGAGGCATAGAGAGAGAGAGAGGAAGAGAGAGAGAAGGAGACATAGAGAGACAGAGAGAGACATAGAGAGAGACAGAGAGAGAGAGAGACATAGAGAGAGAGAGAGACATAGAGGCATAGAGAGAGAGAGAGAGGGGAAGAGAGAGAGAAGGAGACATAGACAGAGACAGAGAGATGGTTGGTCGGTCTGTGGAGAAAAAGCAGCCCATCTATAGCCAGCCTATCTGAGAGGAAGGAGTGAAGGTATGTACAGAGTGAGAGAGAGAGAGACATAGAGAGACATAGAGACATAGAGAGAGAGAGGAAGGAGTGAAGGTATGTACAGAGTGAGATTCAGAGAACACAGCAACTCTGCAGAAAGGTCGATACCCACTGCTGCTGATGTGTTTTAGATACACCTCCTGTACGTGAAACAAAGCAACACAACTTTCCTGTGACATCAGGCAGTACAGCTGTTTCTCCTACAGACTGGAGCATGTGAAGCAGCAGGGTGGATGCATCCAGGCTGACTATATATGGACAAGCACAATCAGCTTTGAAATGTTACTGTGCATGGCCAAAAGAATGTCCCAGACAGGAACAAGCTATTCAGCTGGTTAGATGAAAACACTGAGTGACTGATGGGTGCTGTCTGGGTTGGCAGTGTTGGTCAGTCTTGTGCGCTGGCTGGCTGTGCTTACTGCTGACTGTGCCTACTGCTGGCTGTGCCTACTGCTGGCTGTGTCTACTGGTGGCTGTGCCTACTAGTGGCTGTGCTTACTGCTGACTGTGCTTACTGCTGACTGTGCCTACTGCTGGCTGTGCCTACTGCTGGCTGTGTCTACTGCTGGCTGTGCTTACTGCTGGCTGTGCCTACTGGTGGCTGTGCCTACTGGTGGCTGTGCCTACTGCTGACTGTGCTTACTGCTGGCTGTGCCTACTGCTGGCTGTGTCTACTGCTGGCTGTGCTTACTGCTGGCTGTGCCTACTGGTGGCTGTGCTTACTGCTGGCTGTGCCTACTGCTGGCTGTGCTTACTGGTGGCTGTGTCTACTGGTGGCTGTGTCTACTGGTGGCTGTGCCTACTGGTGGCTGTGCCTACTGGTGGCTGTGCCTACTACTGGCTGTGTCTACTGGTGGCTGTGCCTACTGCTGGCTGTGTCTACTGGTGGCTGTGTCTACTGGTGGCTCTGTACTTCTGTTGGATGGCAGGATTTCATGTGAAAATTATATCCTGGTTTCATTTGGGAGTCTAAAAAAACAAAAACAAATAAATGACAGGAAATGCATCTTGTTATGTTCTGTTGAACAGAGGAAAGAGATTGATGATGTAGAGAAATCGTGTTTCAGGACATGGTGATGGAGATAGTGATGGAGATAGTGACTGAGATAGTGATGGAGATAGTGATGGAGATAGTGACGGAGATAGTGACGGAGATAGTGACGAAGATAGTGACTGAGATAGTGATGAAGATAGTGATGGAGATAGTGACTGAGATAGTGATGGAGATAGTGACTGAGATAGTGATGAAGATAGTGATGGAGAATGAATATGAATGTGAGCTAATAGAGATAGTGAGGTTGTGGTTTTGAATACATGATTGCTGATCCCTCAATATTTATTGCTCATGCTCTTAAAATCAATCACAACTCTTAAAAACCTTAATAGATAAATGACTCGGGTCAATATAATGTGTGTGTGCGCGCATGTGTGCGTGCATGCGTGTGTCTGCATGTGTGTATGTGTGCGCATGTGTGTGTGTCTTTTGAAATAAGTGGGTGGGGGGATGGAGCACATGAGTTGAAGAACCCAGGTCAGGTACAAGCCACACTGATTTATGGTTCCCTGGTGCACATGAGAAAATGTCATTTGTTACTAAAGCATGTGACTGTGTGTGATCAAAGTTGATTATTTTGTGTGGTCCATTAGCGTGAGTGCTGTGACATGGTCAAAGCAGCTGTCTGGGTAACATGGTCTCTGTAGTCAGTAACACGCCTGGAAACAAACTGACTAACTAACAGGGATATGTGATCCACTAACACAGACTCACATCTGAAGGAAGCTATGCAGGGTTTGAACAAATCAATAATGAAAGGAATGATGGAGTGACGAGGAAAGAAGAAGAGTGAAGGATGGACACTCCTCCTTTCCTCACTCCTCCTGTTTCCTGAACAGAGAGACTAGAGAAACAGACGGAGAGACGGAGAGGGGAGAGACTAGAGAGAGGAGAGACGAGAGAGAGGGAGAGACTAGAGAGAGAGGAGAGAGGGAGAGACTAGAGAGAGGAGAGAGAGAGAGACTAGAGAGAGGAGAGACTAGAGAGAGAGGAGAGAGGGAGAGACTAGAGAGAGAGGAGAGAGGGAGAGACTAGAGAGAGGAGAGACTAGAGAGAGGAGAGACTAGAGAGGTAGGAGAGAGAGAGGAGAAACTAGAGAGAGAGGAGAGACTAGAGAGAGAGAGGAGAGACAGAGACCAGAGAGATGCGTGAGCCTAGAGAGACCAGAGAGATATATATGAGTGAGAATAGAGAGATGAGTGAAGGAGTGTAAAAGAGCTTGTGGGATGGAAGCTAATGCAAAGTTCATGATGAGGATCAGCAGCTGGAAGCTAGAAATCATGTGGAGAAAAGGCAGAGAGACATAGAGAGAGACAGGGAGAGCGGGAGGCAGAGAGACATAGAGAGACAGGGAGAGAGGGAGACAGAGAGAGGCAGAGAGACATAGAGAGAGACAGGGAGAGACAGAGGCAGAGAGGGAGAGAGAGAGAGAGAGAGGGACAGAGAGGGAGAGAGAGGGAGACAGAGAGAGAGAGAGTCTGCAGAAGTCTGCAGAAGTCTGTGTGTATATGTCTGTGTATATGTAGTTGTGTGTATATGTTTGTGTGTATGTAGCTGTGTGTATATGTTTGTGTGTATGTAGTTGTGTGTATATGTTTGTGTGTATGTAGTTGTGTGTATATCTCTGTGTATATGTTTGTGTGTATATGTTTGTGTGTATGTAGCTGTGTGTATATGTTTGTGTGTATGTGTCCAGTCGGTAAGACCTATATTGTAAGAGACATGTTGCATGCAGTAATAGAGGAGAGATGTTGCGTGCAGGAAGGAGGTGTTATTCTGAGAGGTGAGAGGTGAGAGAAGATGAAGATACAGGAAGGATGAAAGGGTTTCTTAGAGAGCTAGTGATGGAGACAGAAGGGAAGGATGAGAGAGTTGGAGCTTTAGAGAGGTGCAGACACATCTGATGAGTGAGTGAGGGAGTGAGTGAGTGAATGAGTGTGAGTTTGTGTGTGTGTGTGTGTGTGTGTGTGAGTGAGCGTGTGTGAGTGTGTGTGTGTGTGTGTGAGTGAGTGTGTGGATGTGTGTGTGAGTGAGTGTGTGGATGTGTGTGTGAGAGAGAGAGTGAGTGAGTGAGTGAGTGTGTGTGTGTGTGTGTGTGAGTGAGTGTGTGTGTCTCTGCTACTGTAGGTCTCAGTACCAAGCACATAGTTATGTGCTCAAACAGAACAGTCTGGTTGCATAGCAACAAACTTAACCCCATCCCCTTCTCTCTGGAAATGTTTGAACTGCAGAATATCCTGAACGCAGCTTTAACAAGACCATTAAACACTCACCTCTAAAAAGACCCCTTCAGATTCATGACGACGGCGGTTTGTGCTTTGCGATTCCGTGTGTGCGTGAGTGCGTGCGAGTGTGCGGGTGTGTACTTCAAAGGGACCGAGAGAACTCCACTGCAGTATCAGGCGAGACAGACTTAGAGAGAGAGAGAGAGAGAGAGAGAGAGAGACTGACTTAGAGAGAGAGAGGGAGAGACTGACTTAGAGAGAGAGAGAGGGAGAGAGGGAGGGAGAGAGACTGACTCAGAGAGAGAGAGAGAGAGAGAGGGAGAGAGAGAGAGACTGACAGAGAGAGAGAGAGAGAGACTGACTCAGAGAGAGAGAGAGACTGACTCAGAGAGAGAGAGATAGAGAGACTGAGAGACTGACTGACTGACAGAGAGAGAGAGAGACTGAGAGAGAGAGGGAGAGAGAGGGAGAAAGAGACTGACTTAGAGAGAGAGAGAGAGAGAGAGAGAGAGAGAGACTGACT
>BROE01000018.1:3483206-3488206 GCA_036571765.1 Plecoglossus altivelis | reverse complement strand
GTGTATGGAAAACAGATTTCTTCACTTTGAAAATTGACGTTGTGAAGCATTTGCATAATGAATGAGAGGCCGCGGTGGTTCTGAGGTACGTTATTGAGCGTGTTGCTACAGAGAACGGCATTTTCATATCCACATGTCTGGTTGAAAGGTCTGTACTGGTACTGGTGGTGAACTGAACTGCAGAACAGCTTCACACTGTGAAGAGGGCATCCTAATTCGAACACCCTCTATCTCTGTCTCCTTTCACCCTCCCACTATCCTTCCTCTCTCTACCTCTTCAAACACCAGAGATCACAGTTCAAAGAGATGCACTAAGCCTCTGTTCTGTCATCATGATACACTGCGGCAGTCTCTCCCAATCTGACTCTGTTCTGCCAGTCTGACTCTGTTCTGCCAGTCTGACTCTGCCAGTCTGACTCTGTTCTGCCAGTCTGACTCTGTTCTGCCAATCTGACTCTGTTCTGCCAGTCTGACTCTGTTCTGCCAGTCTGACTCTGCCAATCTGACTCTGTTCTGCCAGTCTGACTCTGTTCTGCCAGTCTGACTCTGTTCTGCCAGTCTATTGTGGAACAAGGAATCCTTGTGCGCAGAACCAGGAAACAGGAACCTGCTTCCTGACTCCTTCCTCACTAGTCACATGACCAGCCAGAGCTCAGGTTATCGGGGGGGGGGGGGGGGGGCTCTGTCTTCCTTTCACCCTCCCCACTATCCTGTTCCTCTCTCTACCTTCTTCAAACGACCAGAGATCACAGTTCCAAATGAGATGCACTAAAGCCTTCTGTTCTGTCATTCATGATACACTTGCCGGCCCAGTCTCTCCCAATCTGACTCTGTTCTGCCAGTCTGACTCTGTTCTGCCAGTCTGACTCTGCCAATCTGACTCTGTTCTGCCAGTCTGACTCTGTTCTGCCAATCTGACTCTGTTCTGCCAGTCTGACTCTGTTCTGCCAGTCTGACTCTGCCAATCTGACTCTGTTCTGCCAGTCTGACTCTGTTCTGCCAGTCTGACTCTGTTCTGCCAGTCTATTGTGGAACAAGGAATCCTTGTGCGCAGAACCAGGAAACAGGAACCTGCTTCCTGACTCCTTCCTCACTAGTCACATGACCAGCCAGAGCTCAGGTGTATCAGGGGGGGGTGAGTGCCAAGCGGGGTACCTATGTAGGGAGGGGGAGAGGGAAGAAGTCAGGTGAACTGAGGATGCACAGTTGTCCTCCATCCAGTTTGGTTTCATTTGGCCATTTTGTGTGTGTGTGTGTGTGTGTGGGTGTGCGTGTGTGTGTGTGTGTGTGGGGGTGTGCACAAGTGCATGCTACCATGCTAACAGGAGTGTGTGTGTTACCATGCTAACAGAACTGTGTGTGTGTGTCCAAACAGGAGTGTGTGTGTGCTACTATGCTAATAGGAGTGTGCGTGTGCTAATGTGCCAATAGGAGTGTGTGTGTGCTACTGTGCTAATAGCAGTGAGTGTGTGTGTGTGTGTGTGTGCTACTGTGCTAATAGCAGTGTGTGTGCTACTAACAGGCCTCCCATGTGGGGAAGGCTGATCTGGTCTGATCTGGTCTGTTCCGGTTCGCGGCCCTGGTGTCGGCATAGCGATGGATGGTCAGCAGCCAATCCCTGACCAGCTGAGCGCAATGGGCAGACCATGCTCGTTGTTAATGAGGAGATGAAAACAGCTTCAGTGTGTGTGTGTGTACACGTGTGTGTGTGGGGGGGTGCATGTGTATGTACACGTGTGTGTGTGTTGGGGCACGTGTGTGTGTACACGTGTGTGTGTGTGTGTGGGGCGCATGTGCATGTACATGTGTGTGTGTGTACACGTGTGTGTGTGTGTGTGTGGGGCGCATGTGCATGTACATGTGTGTGTGTGTACACGTGTGTGTGTGTGTACACGTATGTGTGTGTGTGTACACCTGTGTGTGTGGGGGGGGCGCATGTGTGTGTACATGTGTGTGTACATGTGTGCGTGTACATGTGTGTGTGTGCGCACGTGTGTGTGTGTATGCACATTGTGGTCCACAGTGTGGTCCCCACTGCAGTGTGATCCCCACAGCAGTGTGGTCCCACAGCAGTGTGGTCCCACAGCAGTGTGGTCCCACAGGCAGCTGTACTGACCGGTCTGCCTGCAGGGAACAGGTCATGTACACGAAGAGATTGTTATTCAATAGATGCACAAGCTCACAGCAAGTGGGACTGATGTTACACAACAGACAGCGGAATGAGAGTTATTCTCTATTAAGGAAATGATCTTCATAAGGCTTATATTTAGCTTTGCCAGTGAATCATCGCTTTTGCTCCATTCGAAGCCTCTTAGCATGGAGTTTCTGAATGTGTGTGTAAGTTTGTTTGTGTACCTATGTTTGTGTGTGTACGTCTGTGTGTGTGTATGTGTTTAAGTGTGTGTGTGTGTACACCTATATTTGTGTGTGTAAGTGTGTGTGTACACCTATATTTGTGTGTGTGTGTGTGTACCTATGTTTGTGTGTATGTGTGTACCTATGTTTGTGTGTGTAGGTGTGTGTGTACCTATATCTGTGTGTGCGTGTGTACCTATGTTTGTGTGTGTGTGTGTACCTATGTTTGTGTGTGTGTGTGTGTGTGTGTGTGAGTGTGTGTGTGTGTGTGTGTGTGAGTGTTTGTTTTCTCCATCTTAGCAAAGCGTGGTGTTTGTGTGACCTTGCATATTACTTCCTAATTAGGTGTTACTGTGTGAAACGCTTGTTTGTGTTTAGTGTTTAAAAACGTAGTGTTATAAATGATTATATGAAGGATTATTGAATAAATATCTGGTGTTTAAAACTACAAATTCCTCTGTGTGTGAGTGAGAGTGTGTGTGAGTAAGTGTGTGTGTGAATGTGTCCCAGTGCATGTTCACACTGTTGTGTGTGTAGGGAATGTTATTGTTCTGAGTTCCTCAGTGCTCTGCAAGATAGGGACAGACAGACAGACAGACAGAGAGGGAGACAGGGAGGGACACAGGGAGGGAGAGAGGGAGGGAGAGAGGGAGGGACACAGTGAGGGAGAGAGGGAGGGAGGGAGGGAGGGAGACAGACAGACAGACAGACAGAGACAGACAGACAGACAGAGAGAGAGAGGGATGGAGGGAGAAAGGGAGGGAGGGAGGGAGACAGGGAGAGAGACAGTGAGGGAGAGAGGGAGACAGAGATGGAGACAGGGAGGGAGGGAGGGAGGCGGTGTGGGGGTGGATAGAAACAAAAGAGAGAGGTGAATGAAGACAGAGAAAAGGAAAGGATGAAGCCAGTTATGTGAGAGTAAGCTGAGTGAGAGAGAGACAGAGAGAAAGAGCTAGAGGAGAGAGGAGTGAGAGAGAGACAGAGAGAAAGAGCTAGAGGAGAGAGGAGCGAGAGAGAGACAGAGAGAAAGAGCTAGAGGAGAGAGGAGCGAGAGAGAGACAGAGAGAAAGAGCTAGAGGAGAGAGGAGTGAGAGAGAGACAGAGAGAAAGAGCTAGAGGAGAGAGGAGTGAGAGAGAGACATAGAGAAAGAGCTAGAGGAGAGAGGAGCGAGAGAGAGAGAATAGGAAGGAGACAGAGGAGACAGATAGAATTGGAAGGGGACAGAGGAGGGAGAGAATAGGACAAGAAAGAGAGAAGAGGGAAAGAGTAGGACGAGAAGAGAGAGACAGAGGAGGGGAATTAGAGAGAGAGAGAGTGAGGCAGGACAGTAGGAGGTAAAATGAGAGAAAGTTTGGAGCCTCGCTCGCCTGTGTTGAAGCTATAAACCCAGTCTGCTGAGAGACTGTGGGAGGCAACATCCGCTGTGGTGACGCATGCAGCCACACATAGATTCAAGCTAATTTTACACTGATTTGAGCCCACCTACTATACGCCATGCTCTTCCCTGAAGTGGACGAAGACATGTATAGCCTGGGTCAGAGTAGGTGGCAGGAGAAGGAGAGGAGGAGGAGCTTAGAAAAGGAAGGACAGGAGGAAAGGAGAGAGGAAAGGAGAGAGGAAAGGAGAGAGGACAGGAGAGAGGACAGGAGAGAGGACAGGAGAGAGGAAAGGAGAGAGGAAAGGAGAGAGGAAAGGACAGAGGAAAGGAGAGAGGAAAGGAGAGAGGTGGAAAGAGCAGATGAGAAGAGAGAGAGAGAGGAGAGGGCCAGGTGTGTTAATGTGTGTCTTATTGACAGGACGGTATTGACTGGAGTTAAAACTCTCTGTGCCTTCTGGCTGAAAGCGCTTCCCTGATTCCAGATGCTTAATCTTCTGCTGGGCTACTGTGTGCTGGGTTTGTATGTGTCACTTTGGATAAAAACATCTTTTAAATACAAACAGGCTGTGGTTCTATGATGTGCTTACAGTCAAGCGTAGGGTTAATGTGGGTTTAAATGTGTGTGTTTCAAGCCGAGTGCCAAAATAGACACCCTCAGTAGATCACGTGCTGCTTTCACTGAATAAGAGAGAATAAGAAGAAAGAAATGTTCATTTTTAAAGCCAGTAGCACACACACTGACACACACACTGACACACACTCTGACACACACACTGTCTGACACACACACACACACACTCTGACACACACTCTGACACACACACTGACACACACACTGACACACACACTGACACACACACTGTCTGACACACACAGTCTGACACACACTCTGACACACACTCTGACACACACACTGTCTGACACACACTCTGACACACACACTGTCTGACACACACACACACACACTGACACACACTCTGACACACACACTGACACACACTCTGACACACACACTGACACACACACTGACACACACACTGACACACACACACACTGACACACACTCTGACACACACACTGACACACACACTGTCTGACACACACAGTCTGACACACACACACACACACTCTGACACACACACACTGTCTGACACACACAGTCTGACACACACTGAGATACACACACACTCTGACACACACAGTCTGACACACACACTCGCAGGAGCAGAGGGGTATGAATGACCTTCTGATGGCCTCTGCTGTCTC
>BROE01000018.1:3478206-3480706 GCA_036571765.1 Plecoglossus altivelis | reverse complement strand
CATGCATGTGCACACACAGACAGTGCATTGTGCACACACAGACCACGCATGTGCACACCACACATACACGCATGTGCACGCACAGACATGCATGTGCACACACAGACACGCCTATGTGCACACACAGACATGCATGAATGCACAGCACAGACACATGCATGTGCACACACAGACACATGCATGGACACACACACAAGACACGCTATGTGCACACCACAGACACGCTATGGCACACACCAGACACATGCATGTGGCACACACAGAACATGCATGTTGCACCGACAGCAGTGGTTCTCGTGTGAGGATTGATGGTTGCCACTAGTTTCTACTGCTCCAATAAGGTCACTTTGATGCAGCAGACCATAACTTCACTCTTAATTATTCAATCAAAACACATGCAAAAACACCCCTGTCCTCCCCTCCTTCCCCCGCTCCCCTGGTCTGCCCCTCCTCCCCCTGTCTTCCCCCTGTCTTCCCCCTCCTCCCCCTGCTCCCCTCCTCCCCCCCCTCCTCCTCCTCCCGCCCCTGCTCCTCCTCTCCCCCCCTTTCCTCCCCCTTCTACCCCTCCTCCCCCTGCTACCCCTCCTCCCCCTGCCTGCTCCCCTCTCCTCCCCTGTTTCTTCCCCCCTCTCTCTCCCCTCTCTCCCCCTCCTCCTCCCCTGTCTTCCCCCCTCTCTCTCCCCTCAAGCCACTTTCTCCTTCTCTCTCCTCTCCCCCCTTCCTGCAGCTCTTGAAAGTGCTCTCCATGCATGCATTACCTTGTTATGGGGACATATTTTCCCTGCGACACCAGAAACCTTGTCAACAACATTGTGTTACGCTCAAATGACTTCCCTTCATCCTAACTTTTAAGTAGCATACGCACTCCAGAAACGATTACCCCATCAAATGTGTTGAAAGGAATTTGTACTTGAGTCGTTTTTTCCTCAGAGGATATTTACTGAAAGAAAAAACAGACAGACAGAGAGCAGAGACCCGGAGACAGAAAAGAGAGAGGCAACCTTTTGGAGACAGCTTCAATTGAGATGCAGTCGCCAGAGAGACAATCTGAGAGATGCAGTCTTGGTGATCCTGCTTGTCTCTCTTCAACAGAGGTTATGCTACTCGCATACTGCTACACAGTGTTTCCAGTATCAACACTCTTTAAACTCTCGTCAATGTCCTGTCTGGTAAAACAGCACAGGTGTGTGTGTGTTCTCACACACACACACAAAAAAAAAAAAAAAAAAGGTGTGTGTGTGTGTGCTTTGAATTGTGTGTGTGTGTGCTTACAGTATGTGTGTGTGTGTTTGTCCTGTCTGTGAAACACAGCACAGGTGTGTGTGTTTGTCCTGTCTGCTAAACACAGCACAGGTGTGTGTGTTTGTCCTGTCTGTGAAACACAGCACAGGTGTGTGTGTGTGTGTTTGTCCTGTCTGTGAAACACAGCACAGGTGTGTGTGTTTCCGTGTCTGCTAAGCACAGCACAGGTGTGTGTGTTTGTCCTGTCTGTGAAACACAGCACAGGTGTGTGTGTGTGTGTTTGTCCTGTCTGCTAAACACAGCACAGGTGTGTGTGTTTGTCCTGTTGTGATGAAAACAACAGCACAGGTGTGATTTGTGTGTGTTGTTTGTCCGTCTGTGAAAACACAGCTACTAGGTGTGTGTGTGTTTGTCCTGTCTGTGAAACAGCACAGGTGTGTGTGTGTGTGTTTGTCCTGTCTGTGAAACAGCACAGGTGTGTGTGTTTGTCCTGTCTGTGAAACAGCACAGGTGTGTGCATGTGTGTTTGTCCATGTGAAGGTGTGTGTGTGAGAAGGAGAGTGTGTGTGTGTGTTTGTCCTGGTCTGTGAAACAGCACTAGGTGTGTGTGTTTTGTCCTGGTCTGTGGAAACAAGCAACAGGTGTGTGTGTGTGGGTTTGTCCTGTCTGCTAAACACAGAACAGGTGTGTGTGTGTTTGTCCTGTCTGTGAAACACAGCACAGGTGTGTGTGTGTTTGTCCTGTCTGTGAAACAGCACAGGTGTGTGTGTGTTTGTCCTGCGTGTGTGTGTGTTTGTTGTGTGTGTGTGATGTGGGTGTGTGCCTGTGTCTGTGAAACAGCACAGGTGTGTTTGTTTCGGTCTGTCTGTTGAAACAGACAGAGTGTGTGTGTGTGTGTGTTTGTCCTGTCTGTGAAACAGCACAGGTGTGTGTGTGTGGGTTTGTCCTGTCTGTGAAACAGCACAGGTGTGTGTGTGTGGGTTTGTCCTGTCTGTGAAAACAGCAAGGAAATTGTGTGTGTGTTTGTTCCTGTCTGTGAAACAGCCACACGGTGTGTGCTGTTTGTCTGTCGTGTGAACAGGCACAGGTGTGTGTTGTGTTTGGTCCTGTCTGTGAAACAAGCACAGGTGTGTGTGTGTTTGTCCTGTCTGTGAAACAGCACAGGTGTGTGTGTTTTCCTGTCCTCGTGAAACAGCACAGGTGTGTGTGTTTGTCCTGATCTGTGAAACCAGCACAGGCTGTGTGCTGGCTGTACCTG
>BROE01000018.1:3473083-3476259 GCA_036571765.1 Plecoglossus altivelis | reverse complement strand
ACCAAAATGGAGGAAAAAAAGAAAAGGGAAAAAAATTTTTCAAAAGTTTTAGGAATTTCCCCCCTTCCCTTTTCCACCTCAAGTGGGAATTTGGTTTGGGGGTTGGGGTTTGGACACCTTTTGGGGTTTTTTAAAGGCTAATTTCCTAACAAGTTAAAAAAAGAAGTGGAGTGGGATTTAGAAAGTTTAAATCTGTATTAGCGCCTGACACCTGGTTGGATACAAAAGCCAAATAGGGTTTAATATATAAATATATATTACTATAAGTATAGTATTATAGGAATTATATATATTTCCTTGGAAATACACTTGTCTGTTGCTTCCAACACACTTTTTGAGAATATACCTTGTCTTGACAAACAGACCAATCAGTTCTGTTTATCTGGAGATAGGTGTGTGTGTGTGTGGTGTGGTGTTGTGTGTATGTTGGTGTGATGTTGTGTGTCTGTGTGTGTGTGTGTTGTCGTGTGTTGCCGTGTGTGTTGTATGTGTTGTGAGTTTGGTGGAGTGTGTGTGTCTGTGTTCGTCTGTGTGTGTATGTGTGTTTGGTGTCTGTGTGTCTTGTGTGCGTGCTGAGTGTTGTGAGTGTGTGTGTTTGGTTGTTAAGTGTGTGTGTTGAAGTGTGTGTGTGTGTGTGTGTGAGTGTGTGTGAGTGTGTGTGTGTGTGTGAGTGTGTGTGTGTGTGAGAGTGTGTGTGTGTGTGTGAGTGTGTGTGAGTGTGTGTGTGAGTGTGTGTGAGTGCAGCAGTCATAAAGACACTTCTGTCAGGGCTTGGTCCCCCGGGTATCTGTGAGTTTGTATTGACACAGCTGATTGTTCTCACTGTCCAAACCCATCTAGCGAGAATCTGTCCTGCAGAACTAACACACACAACCACAACCACAAACACACACAACCACTAACACGCACACACACACACACACACACACACACACACGAACACAGACACACACACACACCCAGCAGGCGGCTGTCACTAAAGGGTGTGAGTGTCCCTGTTTCTCCCTGTTACTCCAAGCGTGTGACAGCTTTCAGACAAGCAGCAAGGAAGGGAGGGATGGAAGGAAGAGGGAAGGAAGGAGGAGGAGGGAGGAGTAGGAGGTGAAGGAGGAGGAGGAGGAAGGAGGAGGTGAAGGAGGAGGAGGAGGGAGGTGAAGGAGGAGGAGAAGGGAGGAGGTGAAGGAGGAGGAGAAGGGAGGAGGTGAAGGAGGAGGAGGTGAAGGAGGAGGAGAAGGGAGGAGGTGAAGGAGGAGGAGGTGAAGGAGAAGGGAGGAGGTAGGGAGGCCTGGACTAGTGTTGGGTTGTGTGCGTCTGTGTGATTTAGTTAAATACGATGATTTCATGTTATTCACTTACGTTGTATACTGTACTGTTTCCATAGTGACCGTGTATGTGTGTGCGTGCATGCATCATACGTGCATCAAATTGCTGCGCGTGTTTTCATTGTTTAGAGAAATGTATGTACTGTATACCTGGCAGCAAGATGGGACATCTCTCTGTCTCTCTGTCTCTCTCTCTGTCTCTCTCTGTCTCTCTCTTTGTCTCTCTTTGTCTCTCTTTGGCTCTCTTTGTCTCTCTCTGTCTCTCTTTGTCTCTCTTTGTCTCTCTCTGTCTCTCTGTCTCTCTTTGTCTCTCTTTGTCTCTCTTTGTCTCTCTCTGTCTCTCTTTGTCTCTCTTTGTCTCTCTCTGTCTCTATGTCTCTGTATCTGTGTATTTCTCTCTCTATGTCTCTTTTTCTCTGTCTCTGTTTCTCTCTGTCACTCTCTCTCACATACTTGTCTGTGTGTGTGTGTCTGTCTGTATATGTGTGTGTGTGTCTGTGTGTGTCTGTGTGTGTCTGTGTGGGTGTGTGTGTCTGTGTGTGTGTGTGTGTATTTGTGTCTGTGTGTGTGTGTCTGTGTGTGTGGTGTGTCTGTGTGTGTGTGTGTCTGTGTCTGTGTGTGTCTGTGTGTGGTTGCAGGGGGGTTATATGCAATGACTCAATTGTCACTTTCTTCTCGTCACTGTTACCCCTGGGGGTTGAACACATTAGCGAGAAGGAGAAGTGGTAGAGAGATAGAGGGAGGTGTAGTAGAGATAGAGGGAGGTGTAGTAGAGAGAGAGAGGGAGGTGTAGTAGAGAGATAGAGGGAGGTGTAGTAGAGATAGAGGGAGGTGTAGTAGAGATAGAGGGAGGTGCAGTAGAGAGAGAGGGAGGTGTAGTAGAGATAGAGGGAGGTGTAGTAGAGAGATAGAGGGAGGTGTAGTAGAGAGATAGAGGGAGGTGTAGTAGAGATAGAGGGAGGTGTAGTAGAGAGATAGAGGGAGGTGTAGTAGAGAGATAGAGGGAGGTGTAGTAAAGATAGAGGGAGGTGTAGTAGAGATAGAGGGAGGTGTAGTAGAGATAGAGGGAGGTGTAGTAGAGAGATAGAGGGAGGTGTAGTAGAGATAGAGGGAGGTATAGTAGAGAGAGATAATGTACTATAATGTCAGAACAGAACCACCTGGAGAAACTGAGTCTAAACTGAGATGTTTTAAATCACGGTCAGCAGTCAAATCAGTCTATGGCTGCAGTCTATGGTCAGGCTAACCCTAACCCTGCATCGCTGGACTGTGTGTGAGAGAGACAGGCAGTAACACTCTAAATGTCTGTTTTAGCTACAGGTGATGATAGTTTGTGGCTGTTTCCAAGGAGCTAGTTTACATTTGGGGTTATCAGAGGATGTTATTACATACAGTTTGTGTTGGTGTGTCCATCTATCTGGGTGTGTGTGTGTTTGTGTGTCCGTCTGTGTGTGTGTGTGTTTGTTTGTTTGTGTGTCTGTCTATCTGTGTGTGTGTGTGTTTGTGTGTCCGTCTGTGTGTGTGTGTGTTTGTTTGTTTGTGTGTCTGTCTATCTGGGTGTGTGTGTGTCTGTCTGGGTGTGTTTGTGTGTCTATCTGGGTGTGTGTGTGTGTCTATCTGTGTGTGTGTCTAAGTGTGTGTGTGTATCTGTGTGTGTGTGTCTATCTGGGTGTGTCTGTGTGTGCGTGTGTGTGTGTGAGTGTGAGTGTGTGTCTATCTGGTTGTGTGTGTGTGTCTATCTGGGTGTGTGTGTGTCTTATTGTGTATCTGGGTGTGTGTGTGTCTTGTCATGCTGTCATCCCACCAATCACTAACCATGGTTAATATTAACCTCTGTCCTTCCTGTCTCTGTAC
>BROE01000018.1:3460583-3463083 GCA_036571765.1 Plecoglossus altivelis | reverse complement strand
TGTGTGTGTGTGTTGAGAGTGTGATGTTAGTGTGTGAGAGAGAGAGAGAGAGAGAGTGTGAGAGTGTGTGTGAGGGTGTGAGAGTGTGTGTGAGGGTGTGTGTGTGTCTGTGTGTGTGTGTGAGAGTGTGTGTGTGTGGTGAAGCCTGCAGCTTAATCTGCCTGTCCAGAGCTGAGCTAGAAGATGATTCAGAGTGACAAGGCTGGTTAGGGTTAGCCCTGGTCTGTCACCATCATCATCATCATCATCATCATCATCATCACCACCATCATCACCATCATCATCATTACCATCATCACCATCATCACCATCATCATCATCACCATCATCACCATCAGTGTCACCATCATCACTATCATCATCATAATTTGCACAATCATATGGTCCCAAAACTACCTGTGTATCCTGGTGACCCTGCTCCTAGACACCCTCTCCATGCTCTGTCTCTCTGTCTCTCTGTCTCTCTGTCTCTCTGTCTCTCTGTCTCTCTGTCTCTCTGTCTCTCTGTCTCTCTGTCTCTCTCAGGCATGCATATCCTGTTTAATCTGCTCCTAGACACCCTCCCCATGCTCTCTCTCTATGTCTCTCTGTCTCTCTGTCTCTCTCAGGCATGCGTATCCTGGTGACCCTGCTCCTGGACACTCTGCCCATGCTCTGTCTCTCTGTCTCTCTGTCTCTCTGTCTCTCTGTCTCTCCTCGTCTCTCTCTCCCCCTCACTCACACACACAAAACACACAAACACACACTCTGTCTCTCTGTCTCTCCAGGCCCCGCCGTCCTGATCCTGGTGAACCCCTGCTCCTGACACTCCTGCCAATAGCTCGTCTCTCTGGCTCTCTCCGTCTCTCGGTCTCTCTCTCCCAGCCTCTCACTCCCAACCTCTCACTCCCAGCCTCTCACTCCCAACCTCTCACTCCCAGCCTCTCTCCCCCCTCTCTCTCTCGTCTCTCTGTCCTCTGTCTCCTAGTCTTCATGTCTCTCATCGTCTTCTTCTCCCTGACTCCGGACACTCTGCCCAATGCTCATGTTTCTCTGTCTCTTTCCAGGCATGCGTATCCTGAAAGTCGACCCCTGCTCCCTCCGGCACATCTGCCCATCTCAATAGATATACAACATATACATACATATAGCGTCTCTACAGGCATCCAGGCGATCCCCTGTGACCCTGCACCTGACACATACGCCCATGCTCTGTCTCATCCCCTCTGTCTCTCTTCAGGCAATGGCGTATCACTAACACAAAGCCAGTAAACCAGCATCACTGGACACAATACTGCCATGCTCGGTCAATCTCTTGTCTCTCGTCCCGTCCTGGCGCTGTCTACTCTGATCTCTCCTCAGGCAATGAGTACCTCTCCCCTGCGTGAACCCTGTCCTCGACACCTGCACCGCTGCTATGTCTCTACTGTCCTCTCAGCATGCGAATATCCTGCTTGAACCTGCTTCCTGAAAGACACAATCTCCCCATGCTGGAAGAAAGCGTGCTGCGTGCCTCTGCCTTCCTTCGTCTTCTTCATCTTACGGGGCCATCTGGGGGGCGTGCAGCTGTGGCGGGGCTTCTGCAGAACCGCGGCCTCAGGGGAATGACATCCGATCGTAGAGTCTCTCCTCTCCCTCTCATTGCTCTCCACCTCCTCTTCTCTTCTTCCCTCCCCCTCTCTCCATCCCTCCCTCTTCTCTCTCTCTCGTCGGCGGCGCCTCCCAACTCCCTCCTCCCCTCTCTCTCTCTCTTTCCCTCAGCCTCTCTCTTTCCCTCACCCCCTCCCTCTCTCTCTTTCTTTTTTCTCTCTCCCCCCTCTCTCAGCTTCTTTCTTTCTCTTCTTCCTCCTCTTCCTTTTCCTCATCTCCCCTCCCCCTCCTCCTCCTCTCACACACCCTCACCGCCTTCACCTCCCTCCCCTCGTCTCTCGTCTCTCTCTATCCCTCGCCTCCTCCTCCCTCCCTCCCTCCCTCCCTCCCTCCCTCCCTCCTCCCCCCTCCTCCTCCCTTCCTGCCTTCCTCTCCTTCCTTTCATCCCGTAGGCTCCCCTGTCTATGTCTGGCCGTCTCCACCACCTGGTGTGTGCGTCTGAGGGCAGTCTGGGTGTGCTAAGATTTGATAGGAAATGGCAGTCAGCTGTTGCCGGTAGCAATGGCATTTCAAACCCTGACAGAGTGTAAACTGCACATCTCACCCCAGGACTGACACAGGCCTTTGGCACACACACACACACACATACACACACACATACACACACAATATCACAAACAGGGAGCGATGCAGCCCAGCGGAGGGTTATATGAGGGAGAGAAACAGAGACTAAAGTTCTAGAAACTCAGGCAGCCAAAAATGTCAAACAAAAACAATGTGGGACACTTTCTATTTTTGATGTAATGGTACAAATTGTCCCGCAGTATGTATGTGTGTGAGTGTGTGTGTGAGTGTGTGAGTGTATGTATGTGGGTATGTGTGTGTATTAGTGTGAGTGTGAGTATGTGAGTGTGTGTGTCTTACATTTCAG